>PVHY01003853.1:0-89099 GCA_004024945.1 Uropsilus gracilis
AAGGGGAGGAGAGGGAGGAAGGGGAGGGGAGGGGAGAGGGAGGGGATTCTACTGGGCTGGAAAAAGCCAGGACTTCAAATTCCAAACCCAGTGACAAATAAAATTCCAGCTGCTCCAAGAAAGAGCAGTGGTGAAATCATTCACACTTGGAATTCCTGTCCATGGAAAATAAACTCACCATTGCTGATGAACGGAAATTCAGGGAAATGGATGTCTAAGGCTCCAGATCCCACATCTCAGCCCCTGACACAGAGCATGAAAACCTTGTTGAATGGAGAAAGGGGGCTGAGTTCTCAGTGATGTGATGGCAGCCCCCACAGAGGCCCAGTGGCTGAAAGTTCAGAGATGTAGAATGAAGAGACTGGAATGAGGTGGGAAAGGAGTAGAAAGTCAGAAAATGGAAAGAACCAGTAGCCTAAGGCCAGGGGGTCATGGAGCTGGAAACAGAAGCCCAGGAGTCCTGGTGAGTGAGTAATTTGAAGAAGATACCCTGAAAGTTCTGGAGGAAGAAAGGAGGGAGGGAGGAAGGAAGGAAGGTAGGAAGGAAGGAAGGAAGGAAGGAAGGAAGGAAGGAAGGAAGGAAGGAAGGAAGGAAGGAAGGAAGGAAGGAAGGAAGGCTGCTATGATGAGTGAAAGAGAAATAAAACCCTTGGTGAAGCTTTTGAAACAATTTCAGCAATGATCCAATATAGGACCTGTGTGGTACATGAAAGATTTCGGGGCTCTGAAATTCTGAATCTGAGGACCCACTCCCCCATGCCAAGTGCTCCCAGAGGTTGGGCATGGCCAGAAGCAACTCAGGCTTCCTCCTACTTCTTGTCAACCAACCATCCTTCTACCTCCTCCTGACACCAGTCAGTGTCAATCAGTCTTTCTGGCAGCTGATGGGAGCACTTGAGCAGACTAGGAGGAAGACAGATCCCAGAAGCTCCTTTTACCAATTATAAGCACTCCTCCCCAACTTCGGACAGCCTCCTGTGTGACTCTCTTTGAAGGTCCGCCCTCAGAGAGTCAGAGTGTCTGCAAGTCTCTAGCTGCACTCCCATGGTAACCCTTAGCCAACCCCTCTGCTTACAGCAGGTTGGCTCTCTCACTCTGAGGTGTGACTTACTCTTCAGACCTCTCTGCCCCCCTCATGAGGTCAGACTAAGGTACCCCTCTGCAGCAGTACTTTGTCTGAAATGGCTCTCCTCCCTTTCCTGATGCTGCTCCCTCCAAACCCTCTCTGTGCCTCCCAAGAAAGACATCACTTCCACACAAACCCTCCTCTCAGAGTTTGCTTCTGGGGAAATGGAAGTCATCGCTGTCCCACCCCCCCACCCTCCCCCATGAGTGAACAATAACACTTTCTACTGCATCTAAACACCCCACAGAGGGCCCCTGGGTAGTCCTCAGGAGGAAGGAGTCAGCCATGTTGGTAGTGAGTGCCTGGCAAGAGGAGGAAGTGAACACAGGGCTCAGAAGGGACTTGCCCAGGATGGCAGAGGCAGGGAGCCCAGCAGTTTCAATGAAGTCCAGATGTCACTAGCTCCAAAGCCAGCATTTAGTTCTTGATACCCCACTGAAACAAGATGGGGGCTGCAGGCTTTCTTGTGGTGAGCCCTGCTGTGCCTGAAAGGAAGTACAATAAGGTCTCCAGGGTCCCGCAGCCAGGGGCCAGTCAGGTAGTCAGGAAGGCGACCAAGGAGCTACAGAAAGTTCCAGTTAAGCCCTCAGAAGACAATTGACGCCTCTGAGTTGACCAGCTCGCCCCAAAAGCCAGTCTCCCAAAGCACCGCTGGATGGGACAAGCACCCTGAGACCTTCTGTTAGGGACTTGCTGGTTCAGACTCCCCAATCTCCATGCATTTTTTAAGACAACCCCCCAAAGACAGCACTTACTAGGAGGAGTTCAGCCGCTGCCAAAAACACCCTATGAATAAATGTTCAGGGTTCCATCCGGAGACGCCCACAGTGACTGATGAGTCATCAGATGACCAGCTGTCCGGAGTGCTATATATAGAAGGAGGCCGGAGGGGTGCCTGGGACGAATGCAGGGAGGAGGAAGGAGCAAAGAGCACCTAGGAGGCACAGCCCAGCTGGGGGGGGGGAGGGCCCCGAGTCTAGAAACTGCACCCTCAGCTCCCCCAAATAATGGAATCTGGGTCAGCGATTCCCCAACATAGAAAGCTGCTGGAACCGGAGGCAGGCAGAGCCCAGCCTGCTGCAGCTCTGCAGCGCGTGGAGGATGATCGTCGCTAATGATGGTAATGGGAGAATAATGGCTCAGGCAACTTCCCGCACTTCACTGCCTGTTCTCATACCCACGAACCGAGGACTTCTTGATATCGCCATACAGGTGGAGTTGCCACATCCCAGGCTCAGGCTGGCCAAGCCCACGTTGTCCTACAGCTCGGCGCTAGACGTGTGCAGCTCCTGCCACTTGTAATGTGGCCTAGCTACGCTGACATGAACCGTGAGCATAAAATACACATTGGATTTCAAAGAAATCTCCCGAAAAGAAAACATAGCTCATGAGTAATGTTTTCGGGATTACCTGTTGTTAGGACAGTATTTGGGATATCCTGAATTAAATTAGATACAGTATGAAAAATCACATCACCTGTTTCTTTTTACCTTTTTAATGCGGTTACTAGACCATTTCAAGCGAAAGAGGCAGCTCCCATCTGACTTGCATTCTATTTCTATTGGGCAGCACTGCGTTACAGGCTAGAGGCCAGAACCTTCAGGAAATCCTGGCTGTGCCCTCTCCTGACAAATGAAGCCTGCTTCCTGGTTCAAGGCAATGCCCGTGGCCGGCGCGGCTCTGCTTTCCAGTCCCAGGAGGCCCAGGTGACACACAGAAACTCCCGCGTGTCTGCAAACTTCCAACTTGCCCCTCAGAGCTTCTGAATGTTACATCTTGCCTGGGGAAGGATGAGACATGGTCCCTGACGTCCCTTCCCTGTTCCCCACCTAACTCCCAAAGAGAGTTCCATGATGCTTGACTGAAAAGGAGGCCACCTCACCAATGAATTCGTCTTTTCCCTCGCAGAGCAAGCAGCAGAGTCAAGCAAAGGAAAGAAAGGAAATGAGAAACTGAAAGAGAAATGCAGAGGAGAGATGAAAATTCCCAGCAAGGGGGGAAACTATTGAAGAGATAGACACACAGATGTCATAGACTCTGCCCACGAGGCCTGGGAGAAGGCCTGTGCGTGTGCGTACTTGTGGGGGGGGGGATGTTCATGTTGAGCATGAGTGAGCACTAGAGAAAGATTCAAGAATAAGACTCAAGAATGAGACAGAGAAACAACAGGGAAGCAATAAGCAAGCACAGGAGACAAAACCAGACCATGAGCAGAGACAGCTGTGCACGCATGTGGGTGTGCATGGAATGGGGGTGGGGGTGGGGCATGTCAGTGTCCCTCTTGTGGCAAGGGCTGCCCTCTCTGTGTCAGCTTAAATTATTCACATCAGAACAATGGAAAGAATGTAGCAAAATAAAAAAGGCATGGGGGGCGGGGGCAGGCACAGGCTGGCATCACCTGTGGTAGAAACAGCCCTGGCAGGAGAAGGGCTGGCCACCTTGGCCTCAGGAATGGGCTGGGCTTCAGGTGGGTCAGTGGAGGGTGCTTTTCTGCTGATCAGGTACCTCAGCGTTGACAGCTTAGGGATTGAACTCCTTATCACCAGGTTTCAGGCCTGCGAGATTTAAGTTGCTGCGTGAAGAATGGGGTTCTCCAGCTACGCCAGACCTGGTGGGCAGCAGAAGACCCCATCTCCTCTGGAGCCAGGCAAGGGGCTGCCATGCCGCCCGCCTCCTCTTCCAACCCTTGACTCATTAACACTGGCACCAGCCTCTTACAAACCCTGAGCGTCCCTCACCAGCTCGTTCAGGGTCCCTACATGCCCACAGTTAATTCAATCAATCAAAGCTGCTTCAGGCGCTGTTCAAGACAGGTTGGGGACAAGGGGCAGCCCCCACCCCAGGCTCCTGCTACTCCTGGACTATTACATGTAGGGAAAGTTCTGGGAGTCTGTGTCTTGCCAGCAACCTCCCTGGCTGAGGCCTTTCTTAACGAGGACATGGGATGAATATGTGTGCTCAGGCTGTCATAACAAACTCCACAGAACATTTAAAACTGGGCAGCTTTAGCCGGGTGTGGTAGTACGCGCTTGTTGTCCAAGCACTGGGAGGCAAGAGGCTTGTGATAGCTTGAGTTCGCGAGTTCAAGACTACCCCAGGCAACAGAGCGAGACCTAGTCTCGAAAAAGCAACCGGGTACATTGGCAGGCGTCTGTAATCCCAGCTACCTGGGAGGCTGAGGCTGGGGATCGCTTGAGTCTGCGGTACCCCAGGCAACATAACAAGACCTAGTCTCCAAAAAAATAAAAATAAAAATAAATAAAACTGGGCTGCTTTCCACATGGCATTTCCTGTGCGCAGGCTCTTTCCTAGGGTCTCCTGATGTGTCTAAATTTTCTCCTCTTATAAGGACACCAATCAGATTGGGTTAGGACCCACTTTAATGTCCTCATTTTAATGGACTCACCCTTTTAAAGGTCCTGTCTCCAAATACGTGGTATTTTGTGGGGCTGGGAGTTCGAACTTCAGCATGTGGATTGGGGGTGGGGGGAGGACACAATTCAGCCCCTAATAACAAAGAATAGAGAAAGATAAGACCAAACCTGCCGAAAGATGGGGTGGGGGTGCAGAGAGTTCAGGGTGGATCCCTCTACCTTCCTGACTGAACTTGAAGTCATGTACATGTATTGAAACTGAAAGCAACAATTCTTTGGGACAGGGCATTTGGGGGGATGTTCTTCTCATGGTTGATCATTTCTACCTTTCCTCAGGCCAGGAATTTTGTATCTTCAACTCCCACTGGCCCGGTTCTTAGCAGGCCAACCATGACAGAAGCAGAATGGAGGCTATCAGGCAAGGTGCTGCATCCTTATTCATTTTGCATCTTATTCAATGGAAGTAACTCCAGAATGAGTTTGAGTTTAAGTCAGAGAGTCTTTCAAGGTAAAATAACTCATTCATTCATTAATTCAGGAAAGGAAAAAGAGAAAACGCTATGTCAGATTGCGTTTTCTAAGATGGCCACAACAAGATTTTCTTGTCATGTGCCCTTCTTTACAATCTCTGTCACTCTTCCCTTACAGCATTGTGGTCTACGACCCCCTCACATCTGCGTGGGTCGGTGACAATGGCAAAAGTGTCACTGTGTGACTTTCAAGGCTTTCTCTCTGACAACATTCACTTTTAGAAAACCATCATGTTGCATGGACAGAGAAGCTCCACTGAGGGGTCTCATGGAGATGCTCCAATCGATGCCCACTTGGGATCCCCGCCAACAGCCAGGGTCCACGGCCACTCATGGGAGTGAGGAAGGAAGCCCTCATAAGACTTCAGCTTCAGGCATTGTCTCATGACAATGGCTTGAGGACAGAAAGAAAGAGAAAGCAACCTAACAGAGGGCAGCCAAGTCCCAGAACAGTGAGGGAGAATACAAAAATCATAGCTGTTTTTGTTGTTTTTTAAAGTCACTAAGGTTTGGCGTGGCTCATTGTGGAGCAATAGATAACCACAGCCTGGGCCAAAACACACACGCATGCACGCATGCATGCATGCACGCATGCACAGAAGTCACACCTCATGGGTCTCGTTCAGAGCCTCCTGGAAGCAGACCTGGGCGTTGTTACTACATAGACTCTGGGGCCAGACTGACAGGATTCAAACCCCTTTCCCACAGCTTTTTAGCTGTATGGCCTTGGACGCAAAACTCCACCCCTCTGCTTCAGTTTCCTCTCCCTACAGGGAACCATCCTCCGCCTCTCCATGGGTTGGGAGCTGGGATGAAACACATAACTCACATCAAGTGCCCAGATCCGTGCCAGGCCTGCATCAAAAGCTCAATAGCTGCTTGCTGTGATGTTATTAGTCAACATCTCCCTTTCCGCTTCCTAACAGGTGGGCCGAGAAACATGTCATTTCTGGCAGATGCTCCGCTGACCATCTTTTTCCATCACACTGAGGTCACTGCTCTGCCCCACACTTATTTGTTTTGTAAAAATGTCAGCAGCTGGGCCCCAGGCCCTTCCCCCAGCCCGGTGGGAAGCAGCTCCCCTCTCCCTGTGGTGTTTGATTTCTGCTCCCGACCACTGTCTTTCACTCCTTTGCTTTGCAAACCATCGATTAGCAGAACACAGGCTCAGAGCTCACCTCAATACCTGCTTTGAAAGTCCCTTGGCTGACAGGCAGCAACAATGCTGGCTGGATGCAGATACCTCTTGTGAGTCCCTCTAGTCCTCTTGTCTGACTGTCCCCTTCCCCCCCCCAGGGTGGGGGGGGTAGGAGGATGGGGGAGGTAGAGCAGAGCAAAATAAAATCAACAGCAGTGACCCTTTCTGTCTATCTAAGGCCTACGTGGCCTTCACAAGGACCCCTCTGCCTTTTTCTTTGGGGCAGCCCCTTGATTCGGCCCCACCCTACATCCCCTGTCTGGGGCCCCCATGCATCTTGGACCTTGCAGCTGTCTCACTCTGGAGGACCCAACCTCACAGTGAAACACCAGCCCATTTTTGTCCTCTCGTTTTATTTCTCATCCTCCACTGGCGGTAGCTGAAGGGCTTCCCTTCCTGGCAGCAGCACCAACGCTCTCCCTCCAAGCTGGAGCCAGCTCCTCCCCAGCCTCCTAGGGCTGCAGGATTTGCCATAAGTCACTAGCTCTCTTCTTCAGCCTAGTCGCTGCTCCAATCCCTTGGGTCACCTTGAAAAATGACCCTTAGTCGCTAATAAACCAATGGGCTTTTCTAGAAAGAATTCCTGGAACATCCCTTATAGCAACACACTTTGTCAATGAAAGTATTATTGGTACCCAGGCCTAGATAAATCTCTGTAGTAAGGGAGAGTCATGCCCCTCCCCTCATTGTACAATATTAAGTGTCCTTGGACCCTTGCCCACTCAATGCCAATAGGACCCCTAGTCATGTTACAGGCAGGATGAGAGGCACCACAGGACCCCCAAACCTGCACATTCTAAACGGGTTCTGCCACCTGCTACTTCAAGACAAAATATACTCTAGTGCATCAGACGTTCAATAGAAAAGAACTTTAACACAATTTCTGTGGGGTCGAGAGAAGAAAAAGCTATAATTTAAAAGTTTTCCCATGCAGAACCCAAAGTTACTCATCCCCTCATGGGCAAATGCCCAGTTGAACAGGGTTGGCCCAAAGCAGGGCCACTAAGGCTTGGAAGCTTGCCAGAGTCTAAGGCACCTTCTGGCAGGACCCATAGGGAAGGGGCAGAAGGGGCCAGGCAAGTCTGGAAGGAAAAGCACAAAATCAAAATACAAGCCAAGGTAAAGGCTGCCACTGTCAGCCTCCCCATGGGTCTCTGTCTCTTTCATGTGTCTCTCTCCATGTCCCCCAAGTTCCTGCTACAAGGCCAAGGCTGAGCAGTCCATGTGGTTCGTTCTTCATGACTCTCTGCACTGTACGCCTCCTCCAGCTCTTCTTTTGCCTCCATCTCAGTTTCTTCTGCTGCCGCTTCCCTTAGTTCTTCTCTCCAGTCTCTTTTTAGCTTTACACTGTTACAATTCTAGCTTCACCTTCCTGCCCAACTCCATCCTCCCTTCACACAGCGCAAGGAACTTACACTGTTATAACTGTGACAACTAAGAATGCACCCCAATTTTGAAATCTCCCCAAGCGGAGCAGTGGCCCTAAATAAGAAAACTGTTCATCTTCAGATAAAAGGCGCTGGACTCCAGCTCAGCACAGAGCAGTGTCTCCCTGCAGGAAGCGGTCCAAGAGGGCTACAGCTCCCCAACTCGGCTCCACGCTCACCGACACACTGTGAGCAGAGGCTCCAAGCCCATCAGAGGAACTCGGTCCCCAGCTCTCTTCTTCTTTACTCACGTTTAGGTGTGGGTGCCCCTGACACATCATTTGCACTGAACCACTTGCTGAGAGATCGTTTGCACAACTTCCATCATGGCATCACTTTAAACATAGAAAAGTGATCGTTTGGGGTTGCGTTGGAGCTGCTGCGTTCTCCAAGGTCTACTGAGTCAAAATTCCCAGTTTAACCCCGAATGCTCAGTCCTTCCGCCTCTACTGTCAGTTTGGTGTTCGTACCTTAGAACTGGGGCGGGATGCGTGTGTTAATCTTCCAAAGAAAACAAATAAAATAAAATATTCCCTCTGTAGTGGTTACTGAATGCATCTACTTTTCAATAGAGTGTGGGAGTGCTAGCACCTTCCACCTGTGTCCAGAGCTACCTTTTTACCAAAACCCATTGCCAAGCTGGCATGAGGCCTAAATCAACCAAGAAAGGAAACATCTCTTGTGACAGGGACAAGAATTTGACCCACCTACCGACAGAGACAGCATCTACTGTCTATGGACTTTACTGAAGGGCACTTCTCCTTGGAATAGCGGTTAACACCAATGATTTCATTCTGAGGTCTTAGAAACCTGATCACAGAGACAACCTAGGCCTCAAAGTTCAGGGTGCTTCAGTCTTTGGAGGTCCACCTTGGTGAAGTCAATGAGACCTATGGCCTCTTCCCAGAACAAGACAGGCACCCAGTCACACGGAATTCCACACACATTCACGAAGCCTGTCCGGGGGTTGTGATTAAGAACACAGCCCAGCTTACCCCAAGAGGGGATCTTGGGATAGGGTGGCACATACAGATATGATTTGGTTCCTGGCAGTAAGAACAACTCTGGTAAGGCCGGGCACGGTGGCTCGTGCTTGTAAGCTTCAGCCTATGAAGCGGCCGGGGCTAGGGATCGCGGTTCGAGTCCCGCCTGGGACCCGTAGCGAGACCTAGTTTCAAAAAAAAAGCTGGGCATGGTGGCGTGCACCTGTAATTCCAGCTACCTGGGAAGCTGAGGCTGGGGATTTCTTGAGTCTGTGGTACCCCGGGCAACGAGAGCCTGTGGTTCCACAGGCAAAAATAGCAAGACCTAGTCTCAAAAAAAAAAAAAAAGAACAACTCTGGAGCATATCCTCCTGAGCCAACAAACTAAGAACCTTATGAACTGATAGCCACTGTACATAGCATTACTAGTTTGCAAATACAGAGAAAATAATACCACCAGAAAGGTCCCGGAGCTCTGAGCACAACCAATCCATGCAGACTAAGCAGCAAGGTCATAGAGCAAAGTGGCCTTGAAAAACTCAAAACCTATTGCCTCCCAGAATGAAGCCACTCATGTAGATGGCAGTCCCCAGAGCTAATGCAGCTGCATTGTCTGAGTTGATACGAGGTTTAGCCTGCGCTCGAGGCTTCCCTGGTCTTGCTCCAGCAGTCCCATGCCACACTGCAAGGTTAGGAGTCTTGTCCCCACGTAGAGGTAGTAACAAAAAAGGAAGGTGTAGAGAGAGGAAGTGATGGCTTAAACGTCATATTGGTCAGTAACGTAGGGGCGGAAGAACTGACTCCCTAGTCCAACACTCAAAAGAATTGGGAGGAGGTTTTACACCTTCTCAGGGTGATTAATGCACAGTAAGTGTAGAATCCTTTTTTTGCACCAGGTCCTCAAAGCCCCACCTCCAATGTTCCCGCAGCCAGGTTGGGTCACAAAAGGGAATTGTACTAAAGGTCTCTTTTCAGGGTGCTTGGAGCCTGAGATTTAGCTTTGGACCACTGCCTCCAATCTTTCCCTTTCCTTGCCCTTCTTCAGACTTGAGTCAGAGAGGGTTTGAGTTAGAAGGAAGGGTGGGAAGAAGGGAGAGAGAAAAGGAAAAAGATGAAGGAAAGTGGTATAAAAGAGAAGACAAAGTGAAATGGTAAGAAAAGAATGGAGGGCGGGGCATGGTGGCACAAGCCTGTAAGCGGCAGCCTAGGAAGCTACAGCCGGGGCCAGGGATTGTGGTTCAAGTCCCGCCGGGGGGTACGTAGTGAGACTTAGTCCCCCCAAAAAATAGCTGAGCGTGGTGGCACGCACCTGTCATCCCAGCTACTTGGGAAGCTGAGGCTGGGGATTGCTTGAGTCTGTGGTACCCCGGGCAACAACATGAGCCTGAGGTTCCACAGGCAAAAATAGAAAGAACTAGTCTCAGGAAGGAAGGAAGGAAGGAAGGAAGGAAGGAAGGAAGGAAGGAAGGAAGGAAGGAAGGAAGGAAGGAAGGAAGGAAGGAAGGAAGGAAGGAAGGAAGGAAGGAAGGAAGGAAGGAAGGAAGGAAGGAAGGAAAAGAATGGAGTGTATGAGCATAAGTCAGCAGGATGCTGGGTGCATGGGGAGAGTCACCATTCAGCTGCCTGTGCCCCTCCAGCCTGCGCCACCTTCAACAATGCTCAGTCCCAGTTTTAGCAAAGGTTTAGCCACCTCCTAACACCTGGATCTTCCCATTCTCCTTGACATTCAGCCAGGACCATTTATTTTTAAGGCCTGGGAGCTTGTTTTTATTCCCCCAAGCCCCTGAACTGGATATAAAATTCAGGAAGGGCTACACATGCACTCTGAATGAAACCCATGGGAGATTCAATGCTGCCTTTTCCACGGATCCACTACAGAGCCGCGGACGTGGCTCTGCCTAGCTGTGCATCAGTTTCCTCATGGGTCATCGGAACACTGCAGCCACCCATCAGGTTGCTCTGAGAAATCCACGAAGGCAGGCCTGAGAAGATCTGGGCAGTGCCTGGCGCTGACTACATGGTACCCCACCTGCAGTCCCTTAGTACTTGCAGGGTGTGTGTGTGTGCACCTGCCTGACTCCCGACTTCAATCCCCTTGACTTTCAGCTCTTTCCAGTCCCAAAACCCATTCTACCAGGATGTCAAAAAGCCTGGATGTACCAAGCAATTACCAATCCCCAGAAAGTAGCCGTTGGTGAGAGAGGTAATGGATAAATACCTCAGTTCCCCCCTGCCCCCATTGGACTAACTGAAGTTCAAGGTCCTCCCTGTGTCCCAGAGTCCCCTGAGCAGGAATAAGCATCTGTATCTTGCAGGAGAGCACACCTGCTTAGCTGCTTCCCCAGACTCCTTCTCCTGCTCTTCTACTGGTACCTCCAGGCCTCCCAATTATCAAGCTGAGTTAGGATCCTAGTATCTACTTCTGCTTCTGAGACTCAAGCTGATTAGATGCTACCTGCCATTATTTATTATCTTGGGGAAAAAAAAAAAAAACAAAGCAAACTACGCCCCACCATCCTTAATACCCTTTCAGACTTTCTCCCACCCTCATTCTCTTCACCTCTGGTAACATCAGTTAGGCTATCAAAGCCCACTGGTAAATTTTTATTTTCCTGTGTCAGTTCATCTCTTTGCTTCCTTATAATACCTGTATACACGAAATCATCCATTATTTGTCTTGATCTTTCTGACTGGCTTCTCTTCACATAATGCCTTCAAGTTCCTTCCGTTTCACCGCAAATGGCAAATTTTCATCTTCCCTGATAGCCAAAGAGTTTTCCATTGTGCAGATAGATCACATCTTCTGGATCGGTGGGCACTTAGGTTGCTACCATATCTTAATTATTGTGAGCAATCCCAGGTATGTAAGGGTTTTCTTATGGCTGGATTCCATTTGTGGTACCAGTGTCGACATGGGCTAGGTTATCCTGAGGTAACAAGCAATCCTTCAAATCTCACCCTCTGGGCTGGATCATGCTCTCCACGTGATGCTTTTTTATCTCAAGGATGCTAGACCAGGGACTCCAGGCATGAGAGCAGTGACATAGGCAGGTCTCAGCACTCCAGCGCTCGGGACACCACGCTCGTCATGCTTATGGATAATGCATTGGTCAAAGTCAGATGGCTAAACCCAAAGTGAGGGGGGACTACCCACAGATGTGGCTACAGGGAGGTTTGATTCACCAGGGGCCATATTTGTAATGATCCACCGGATGCATGAGGGTGAAATATCTCCCCACAGACATGATGACTAAAATGCCTTCGTTTACCTTTTAGACCTTTCTCCTCAGCACCACCTTCTTTTGACGTGCTCTTTTAAGCATGAAGTCTGGGGTACCCTATGGCTTGGAAATTTCACTTCCAAATCTATGGCAAAGAGAAATGAGTGCTTATATTCACCAGAAGCCAGGCACATAAAGGCACACACCAGCTCTATCATAATAGCCCCAGAACAGAAGCAACCCAAAGGCCCCCCAAGAGGACAGATAAACTAACCATGATGTCACCAAGCACAGGGACACCACCTGCATTGGCAAGAGGATGACAGTATACATGGATGTCCCAGACAATGCTGAGTGAAAGGTGCCAGACACACAAGAAGACATATAGTGGGATTCTTTTTACTGAGGCTCAAAAACAGACAAAACAGGTCTATACTGCTGGAAGTCTGAATAGCAGCTTTGGGGGCATGTCAACTGGGGTGGGGCATAAGGGAGTAGTACTGGCTATGCCCCATATCTCTGGGCAATCACAGATGAATACATACATACATACATACATACATACATACATACATACATACAAGACTGTAGACTCATACACTGAAGATCAGTGGACCTTACTGTAGGTAGGTTAAATGCTCATTCTTTTTAAGGTACAAAATTAAAGCTTCCTTAAAACAGGTTTCCTTGTATGGGGACTCAGAACTGGGTGGCAGGCAGAAAAGGGGTCCTGAGGATAGGTGGGTAGGCGCCCTGGCCAGGCCCTCACTCCCTCAGAAGCCAGCAGGGAAAAGCAATGCCCCAAGGCCTGGGTGGGGGTACTGATGGTTGCCACACAGTGTGGGGGTACTGAGGGTTGCCACACAGTGGGGGTAGCCTTCGGGCTCCTCCGTGGGGAGGGAACTGCTGTGAAGAGCCTTTGTTCCGGGAGTTGATCAAGGAAACGAGCTGGTAATGAACAGCAGAAATAACAATAATTAATAATGGGCAGAATAAAAATGGATTTCAAATCCTGCAGCTAATTTGCCAGGAGACTTACTCCTGCGGCAGGCAGCTGCTCTCCGCTGTCAGACTGCTGAGTAAACCAGGAAGTGGCAGGACCAAACCAGCCAGCTCAGCGAGGGGGGGGGGGGGGCTGGGGGTGGGGAGAGGGGCAGAGGGGAGGAGGAAGGGACTGGCTGGAAGTGGGGCAGAGGGACTGGGAGGTACAATAACCCTAGGAAAGAGGAATGAACGCATGATTACTAGGCTTGGCACCCCATTTGAAAAGGTAGGTGACCCGCAAAGTCAAGATGCTTCTCAGAAGCTTTGCAGCCTCCCCTGCCAAGCCGGGGGAATGCGGGCAGGGTGGTGGGCGGGGAGGAGGATGGTTTGGACTTTTGTACCTTTGGCACTATCCCCACCAATATTGTACTCCTCCGGGAGGCAAAGGGAGGGGGGAAGATCCTACAACAATGGAAGGAAAATCCTTGTCACAGAAGGAAGATTCTAATTGGAACCTGAAAAGCCCCAGAAAGGTTATCTTTCAGGTTCCCATTGCTTACAGAGCAACTAACTCCGACCCCACCCATGGACACTCACTGCACTTTTCCTCCGCCCCACCCCCTCCAAGCCTGACCCTCAAGACTGACCTTTTCTCATTCCTTTAGAAAAGGGATGTTCAGAGCCCAGCATGGTGGCACATGCCTGTAGGCGGCAGCCTAGGAAGTTGCGGCCAGTGCTGGGAGCACATAGCGAGACCTGCTCCCAAAAAAATAGCTGGGCGTGGTGTGCGCGCCTGTAATCCCAGCTACCTGGGAAGCTGAGGCTGGGGACTGCTTGAGTCTGTGGTACCCTGGGCAACATGAGCCTGCAGTTCCATGGGCAAAAATATTGAGTTCTAGTCTCAAAAAAAAAAAAAGAAAGAAAGAAAGAAAAAGAAAAGGGGTGTTCAGGGATCTCCCTCGCTGTTAGGTCTTACTTCGTTGCCGGGGGTAGTCCTGAACCCTGGGACTCTAGTCATCCCTAGCCTCAGCCTCCCAAGGCTGGGGTTATAGGCCTACCACCACACCCAGCTATTTTTTGAGACTAGGTCTCACTCTGTTGCCCAGGGTAGTCTCAAACCCAAGGAGTCAAGTGATCCCTAGCCTCAGCCTCCCAAGGCTGGGATTAAAGGCACACACCACCGCGCCCGGCCTCCCTTGCTTCTTGCAGTAGAGGGCAGAGACGGCCTGGGCCATCTGTGTTGGTGCTCTATGTGACTGTGGGAGGAGGGGCCGCGGCTTGGATGTGAAGCCAAAGCATCCACGACCTGCTCCTACCAGGTCTTTAGGTAACCTTCCCAGCCTAAGAGAAAACTACTTACCTTCTCCCCCCCCCCACCCCACCCCCAGTCTAGCCCTGACTTCCAGGGCTTCTCCCCTGCCCCTCCCACAACGGTCCAGTCTCCCAGTCCACTGCTACTTTGTTCCTCATCAGGGGTAGGGGAAACCACAACCTGTGTGACGACTTCTGGCATCGACCATGAGTATTGGAGGCTCCATGCCTTAACCCCGAGGCCCGCAGACTCACATTGGGGGAACTCCTTGGTCCCCACCACTTGAGAGACTGCCCATATTGACGAACGGATCTCTCTCTTTCCAACTTCAGCAAAGTGGATTCTTCTTGCGAAACACTAAGTACTCGCTGAGTTGCAAGTTTTAGAAAACGAGGCCATTGTGGGGCTATTTCTGAGGGAAAGAAAGGCCGGCAGTACCAGTACCAGCCCCGTCCACTCCCACAAGAATTGGGCACCATTATTTTTACATCGGGGAAAATTCCATCTTCTATTTCAAAAACAGCTGAATCTGGCTACATCTCGCACAAAATATACGCTGGTGGAGAGAGGGTGATGGTTTAACTCTTGAAGACAGTTCAGAGCAAGTGACCAAAAAGCAGTTGTGGGGAAACGCTGTGGTAGCAAGTAGGAGAGCTTCACTCATGAAGCCCCTGCCTTTCAGGGTATCAGCAATGAGGTAAAGGAGGTGGGAGTGAGGACCGGCAGTGACACCCCAGCTCCCAGGAAGTGGCAAGGAGAGAGAGATGGAGCTAATGGTAGCTTCTAAGCCACTTGTACATATTTGCTCAGGCTTCTGGAACAAAGACCCACAGACTGCACAGCTAAAACAATAGTTGTCCCACCGTTCTGGAGACTGGAAGTCCAAGGTACAACCCTTAGCAGGGTTGGTTTCTCCTGAAGCCTCTCTCCTTGGCTTGCAGGCAACCATCTTCTCCCAATCTCGTCACATCATCTTCCTTCGGTGAGCATCTGCGTCCTAATTTCCTCTTCTTATACAGACACCCTTTCCAGGGATCATCCCAATTGGCTTAATCAGAGGGCACACATGACCAAATTGGCCCAATCAGAGTAAAGACATTACTTTGACAGGGATGTAGTCTCTTCGGTTGGGTTGGTTGTGAGAGAATGCAAGGTTTAGAGTACAACAGTTGGAACCTAGGTAGGAGGGGGAAAGGATGTTAAACGTTTCAGGGGTTTGGATCAGGTAGGGTAGGAGAAGGGCAGGGAACATTCATTGTGTGAAAACACATGGCCAATTCAGAGGAAACAGAGCTAATAAGAGGTACTGGTGTTATATTAGGTCCTTATAGGATCAATCCTTTCCTGAAGTAGGCTACCCCTGAACCTTGACTAACATAAGTTAGTCAAGTCCTCCTTTTGCTAACACTGGTTTCGGTTGGCTTTACTATGATAAAACCACTAAGTGATACAATTTCTTTCAAATCCCCCAAACAATCAAGCCTCATGATAACATGGGTACTCGCCAAATATGACAGAATCACAAAGTTTCAACCTGTGAAATTTAGGTAGATAAGAAAACTAGGGTCAGGGGAAAGGAGATTCACCACATCTTGTGGGTAATTAGTGGCAGTACAGGGTGACAGCTTAGGTCTCCAGTGTGAAACAGCTCCTACCACCCCAAAAGGGAAAGAAGCCACTGTTCCTCTTGCCCTAGCCCTACCTGCCCCCCCCAACACCCCAAAGGAGGGGCCAGAGAAAGCCAGTGCTAAGCCACAGCGCCCTCAGCCCCCCAAACAGGAAGACTTGGTTGCAAGCCAGGAGGCCCGAGCAGAGGGGAGGCAGGAAGCAGAGCAGCTCCGTGTCAACCGCATGTGACAAGGAACCTAGGGTTGCAAGCAAAAAGTTGGGGCCGAGATGGCAAGCAGTTGCCATCTAGACAGGAGACATGTCAGTGTAACCCAGGCCCTGGAGGGCCTTCTCCAAAGAGCACTCTGCCCTCAGCAAGGCTGTCCCTAAGTGGAGCAATGGGGTCGACACTCCAGTAGGGCCAGAAGTATGTGGCCCCTGGAGCAGAAAAGTGCAGCATTTGTCACAAGCAAAAGCTGTGACCACCTGTGTGGCAATCAGGTGCCCTGGCTTCTCTAGGACAGGGCATTCCACTTCTCTGTGCTGTTGTCCCAAAAGGGAAAATGAACATCAGGCTCCAGAAGTCATCTGAGAACATGAATACACTTAATCAGCTATCTACTGCAGCATAACAAATCACCCCAAAACTTAGTGACTTCAAACAACTAAGTCATGTTTTTCTCATTCCCTTAACTGGGCTCGGCTTTTCATGCTTGCTCTTTTGTATGTGTGGTCAGATGGTGACTGAGGCTGGAACGCTCTGAAGGTTTCCTTATTCACATGGCTGGTGTCTGGACTGGGAGGACACCAGCAAATGGTGTTGCACAGTACCTGGGATGCCTTGGTCATCACTCTCTCACATGGTGGTTTCAGGGTACCCCCGCTCCAAAGACCTGGAGGAAGGGAAGCAACAGAGCACCTTGACCCCTTCCAGGTGGAAACCATATTGGTCTTTGTTTGTGGCCTGGCCTCCCAAGTCCTGCAGCAATAGCGTCCAGTGGAAGAGAGGCTGGCCATATTCAAGGAGATGGAACTTAGACGCTGCCTGCTCAGAATGACTGGTGAAGAATGCTTACTGCGGTTTTAAACCACCAGAGAAGCCACACTCCGCAGAGCATCAAGGCCAAGGTGCAATCCCAGAGCCGCCCAGACTACCTAAATCTGGACTTTCTAAAATGAGAGCAAGCCAGTTCTATTGTGGATATGCTGCTGTCATTTGGGGTTTTCCTGGTAACTCTCCACCCAACCTTGCTCCCAACTAACACAGGGAGCCAGGTGCTGTTTCCGGCACAGACCAGCTCTCAGGCCAGCTCTCAGGACAGGTCAGCTGAGGTGGCCAGCAGGGATGAGCTGGGCCTCAGACCTAGCGTCCCATGAGTTCACTTATATTTGTTAGGCTGTGTCCTGATATCTATTTGTTAAAATGAGAAAACATGCAAAGGAAACCTAAGAGCGGAGTGCAAATGAAATCAATGAATAAGCCCAGGGCATAAACAGGCAAAAGAAGGTCCTTGAAACAAAGGCTCTTGGGTGTGACCAAGGTGTTCCTTGGCTGGCTGGAGGGGAGGCCAATGTCAGAAACAAGTCCATTGTCCTGGGAGGCTTCTCTTTTCCCTTCCCCCACCTCCTTTCCTCTCCCTCCTCCCTCTTTCTGCCCTTTTCCCTCTCCCCCTCCTCCTCTTCCCTCCTCTCCCTCCTTCTTCAGCTTCCTGTTTTCCTCCCCTTCCTTTGGCCTCTTCCTCTTCTCACTCTCCTCCACCCTCTGTGTCTCTTCCCACAGCCTTCCAGCATATATTCTTAGCCCCTCCCAAGGAAACCAAAACTTTTCTGATTCCCTCGCTGGAGGATAGAGAAAATCAGTCCTTCCATGAGTCCCAAGGCCTTGGCAGGCCAGGAGGGTGTGGTCTCCTCTCTCCACCCACCCTTCTCTGTCCTGACCATTGCTACCCGCTCTGGTGGCCTGGTCATTATTTCCCCCTCCTTGCCATCGCACACACTGTCTTCTCTGCACAGATAGGTCATCTCCTTGTCACCGCCCAACTCCAATGTCACCTCCTCTAGGAAATGTTCAGTCTAGACCTGCAGGGCAAACCCCAGTGGAGAAGGCAGCCTTCCCCAGCATGCTCCCAGAAGCCCGTGCAAACCTCTGTAGAAGATTCCCTCCGCTGGGTTGGAACCATCTGCTGTGTTCTCTACTGAGAGATGACTTGCAGGGATGATAGTTCTTGGAAAATGCCTTCCAGAACGTCTGCGACAGCAGTGCTACAGCTCTACTGGCCCAGTCTTCCCTGGGTTATGGCAAAGACTCAGCCAAGAAGAGGTAACCCCTTCTTGACCTCTCTCAGATCTAGGCCACCCTTATACACTATGGCTGGGCCTAAAGGGATCCTGGGTATTCCCTGGGCTGGGATTTGAGCTTTGAGTATGCTTAATGATGTCTTCCACTCTTTCCCTGGACAATTCTATAAAGATAGGTGGCATTTTTCAAATACAGCAATATAGCCACAGCGCTATTTCTAGTCCCATATGCTCTTCCAGAATCTTGCCACTTCCATCAAGAGGTGGGATAGCTTCCTCTTCTCCCCTTGAACCTGGGTAGTTTAGTGATTGTTCCAACCAACACAATATGGTGGACGTGACGTTCCAGGATTTTCATAAAATACAAAGAACCCCCACCTGCTGCCCTCTACCCCTCACCCCAAAGGCACCTTCTCGTTCTCTCTCAGGATACTCACATTTGGAATCCAGCTGCCATGCCGAGAGGCAGCCCAAGCTACAAGAAGCCCCATGTAGCTGTTTGGCCAACAGCCCCCGCGAAGGGCTCAGCTGACAGCCAGCTTCAACTGCCAGACATATGAGCGAGCGAGTCTCCTTCCAGGATGCGCTTGCTTGCCTGACAAACAGGCTCCCCCAGTGTCTGCAGCAGCGGAGGAGCCCCGGGCAGAAAGCGAGAGGCACAGATGCGTGGCTGGTGCTTTGGGTGAGCTGCTGTCAAGGAGAGTTGCTCCAAGCCCTCAAGGAACTGTCCGCCACAGCCACAGCTGGAAGTGGAGGTCAGGCCGAGGGGAAGGGAGCCAGGGCACCAGAGGCAAATGATCCAGCAAGTTCCCGCATATGCAAAATGGAAATCATAACAGGGCAGTTGCGAGGATTAAACGCCATAACCCATGCAAAGCACAAGGCCTGTGGGAAACACTCAATAAACGTTAGTCTAGTTGGAACAAAAAAAGCTTCCAAGGTCCCTTGAAGACTTTCCTGGGTCTCCACCAGATTGGCTGCTCCTGGGAGCCCTACCTTCCAAATGCAAGCGCCAGGTGCTTGAGAGAGGTTTGGGGGAATTCTGAAAACTTGGCTTTTTGAATGAATGTTGATTCGACACCACAATATTGAGAATGGAAGGAATGAGAGCAGCTTTCCTCCCATGGGGGGAGGGAACAAAGGTCCCAGTTTCAGAAGTTGGCTGGCCAGTGGAAAGGTCTCCATGCCGACTGGGGGCATGGAATGGCTTGGGTGCCCATGGTATAATGGCAGAAGGAACTCAGGGCAAAGAGGGGGAGAAAAAGAGGGGAGAGAAGCAAAGGGGAGGAGAGGGTCTGGGACCCTGTTTCACCGCAGCTGGCAGAAGACATCTGCACGGTGTAGAAAGAAAGTTGACATTTGGCACAGGTAAAGGGGTCATGACTAAGAGAGGGACCTTGGCAACAGTCCTAAGATTGACCCAGAGCCTTCAAACCCTAGCAACATGGAGAGAGCAGCCAAGAATAGCCAAGAGCACCCAATCCCCACAGCTCCTGGTCAGATAGAAGGTTCCAGCAGGGGCATGTGGCAGATAGCAAGTGGCGCCTCCAGATCTGAGGCCACAGCAAGCCCAGTATATCAGGGCCCAGGTTCCATTCCAGTCCAGAAGGAACAAGCACAATTCCAGGGCTAGTGAGCCCAGTACATGGAGTCAGGAAACAGGGCGACATGTGGGTACATGGTCCTAGATCAATGCCAGAACCATATAGGACACCCCCCCCATTCCCCTGCCAGGGTCAGCTCATGCCAAGGCAGAAAGGGCAAGAGAGAGCCCTGCAGGGATGGTACTGGCCTCAGAGCGATGAGGATTCCAACCCGAGATAAGAGTTACTTTCACTTGGCAAATTCAAGGGTGTCCACCATCAGCAGATACAGAGGCTCAGGAGCCCAGTTAAGACTGCAGTCGGGAGCACTAAAGAGAGGCCGTATCTTAGCACACCTGAGCACCAGGAGATGAGAACTTCAACGCACCATGCAAAGCTTTACTCAGGGATAGGGAATAACAGGAGGGAATTAAGTCAGAGCGGAGCTTACACGTAAATAATCCAGTTGACAAGCTGTGACTTGCTCCCCAGGGTCTGCCTCCCCGTGGGAGGTACACCCGCAGGAGGGGACCAGGCCGAGAAGGAGGGGTAAGATGTCAGGAGTCTGTCCAAAAGAAGACAGGGAAAAAAAAAAAAAAAAACGAAACGTGCCACTCTCCTTTTTGGATCCTGCTGCCTTTCTCAACAACTCTTAATTACCAGCAATCAGCTCTTAATTACCTACAACAAGAGAGACCAGGGAAAACACAGATAAATGAAATCCAGAGATAATCCCCAAACCCCAATTTGGTCGATAACATCATCCAACTTCCCCAAGTAACCTCTTGCTGGGACTCCTGATCATCAGACAAGTTGAGGAGTAGAATGATCCCCAATTCCTGGTCGTTCTTTGCCCTTGCCCTTGCCACCTCCCGTTGATGCAAGGGGAAAAGCCCATGGGCCCTAAATCATGCCCAACTGGTCGTCTTTCCTCCTGTTCCTGGGAGGCGGCTGCCAGGCCCCCTGGCCGGCTGCCAGATGCCAAGCCTCCTGGCACCGGACTGTTTTCACTGTGTTTGCCCAACAAATAGGAGAGCTGCCTGTGCATCCAAACCACCTTGGAGGACAGGAAGGGGAGGACGGGCTCCCGGACAAGGCGCTCTGGCCCAGGGTGGCCGAGGGGCTGCTGTGGGCCTCCACAAGTCCTGCAGCCCCAGAGGCCTCTTTGTCTACCCCTGAGGCAGATGACCACAGAGTGGTACGTGGGAGCAGCACTAAGGCAGGTGAGAGCCTGGAGCAACAGCAGGGATAGAGGGAAGGCAGCATGTCCCAGGGTCCCCCGGCTAGCCCCATTGTCAGGGGCTCTTCACTGTTCCCTGCTCTAGAGGAGGCAGGCGGGGCGTCTTGTCAGACCCCATGGCAAATGTCCAATTGTGACCCAAGGGCACCAAAACTGTGCCCAAAGCTAACTAAAGGGGGAAAATGGGGGCAGGGCGCCCATAGAGTTAACCACACCCCCCTCAACTTCCCTCTACCCCTTCATCTCCCCTGCCCCTTCCCCACCAGGTGTGGCCAGGCAGTATCCTTTCAAGCTCAGAGGAGTGAAAGTCCAGCACAAAGCTGAACACGGCCCTCCCTTTCTCCACTTGTCTTCCTGCCAACTGTCCGGTTAGCACGGGACAGGCCCCTCCTCATGCCCGCAGGCCTCATTAAGGAACCTGCAGCAGTAGCAAGTGGGCCTTGTTGCAGGACTCAGGGCAGTTGCAGACTCTCCACCACCATAGGACAAATTCCCCACAAAGGTCCCCTCCCCCGCAGCCCCGCCTCCACGGCACAGCTGAAGGCAGCAGCTCAAGACACTCCCAGGGCCCAGAGCAGTCCCACTGCGCACCCTGTCCAGAGGACAGCCCGCCACATGCCCGCCAGCTTGGATCCACCGCCCTCCCCGAGCTCTCCAGAGTTGAGTGGTGCGCCAGGGTGGGCAACTGTGGCGTTCCAGGGAGGAGGCTGCCTACCTGAGGGAGGAATAACTGCAAAGCCAGCCTCAGGTGGCTCACATGCCCGCAGCTGGGGAGCCAGACAGCACCCGAGGTTGAAAGGGAGGCAAAGGAATGCTGTGAGGCCACAGTGGGGGAGCGGGGTGGCCGTGGACTCATCCACCCCCTCTCGCCACACCGCCCTGACCAGGTCCCGGCCCCTTCCGCCCTCTAAGTGGCCATTAATTCAGCCAGCACTAACTCGATTTTGTCACAGGGAGACAGGAATAATTTTTCTCCAGTCCTCTGCTTCAGGTTCGTCTATCTCCTCCGAAGGGGATGACGGCTGGCTGTCCCTCTTGAGGTCAGATTCTGGGGCTCTTTGACCTTTCACTCATCTAGGGACAGCTTGAGCAGGGGAGGGAGAGGCCAAGGGGGAGAGAACTGAGCGCAGGCTGGGGTGCAGAGTCATTCCTACTAGGCAAAGCCAACCTGGGGGGAGGGGGGCACCTGGTGGCCCAGGACCCTGAGGATCCACAGGGCGCAGCCAGCCACCAGCCCTGCTTGCCCAAATGATGGGAAATCAAATGATGCAGGGACGTTTTAGAGGGGAAAAGAAGAAAGAACGAGAAAGACAGCATTCGATTTCCCCCGCTGAGGAGGCTGACATCACTCTCTGCCAAGCAGAAATTGCCTCCCTTTCTCCAAGCCAGCATTCTGATTATTTCAATCAGCCTAATAACGTGTACGTTTGAGACAGCTGCCTTGGCGGTCGGGAGAGTTTGGTTTTTCTGCTGGCTCCTACAGAAGCACAATTTTTGCTCCCCGAAGTTCACATGCAGCTAGGGAAAAGGGATTGGATGGATTTCCTGACCCCAAAATATAACCATCCAGGAATTGGTTCTGCTCCAGCAGTTTCGTCGTATCTCCCGGCCCCCCGCTGTGTCCGGTGCAGGACATTCGCCTTCTCTGCTGGCTCCCACCAGGACAATGAGAATTGGCTAGATTTGGGTGCCAATGATTCCTGTTTCACCCATGGGGTGCACCGTGTCTGTGGTTCCCCCCGCAGCTTGTTGCCCCATGCTTAGCACATGTAGAGGGTGACCCACGAGGCCATAAACCTCGACAGCAGCAGAGCGAGCAAGCGGAAGCTCAGGTGTCCACCTCGGGAAATAGCCCAGAGAAGTGGGTGCAATTTGTTCCAAAGGGCCGTGTTGAACTCAGGGTGACTCTGGGGGGTACCAGAAGTTAAAATAAGGCCCCTTTCAGGCACACGGAAAAATTTCAGAAGGGCAATGAGACAGTAAACCAGCCTATTATACAGAACTATATTTATTAGAAGAATAACTCCCGGATTCTGGGTGCCCGCTATGAGCGGGATCAGAGCCAGGAGCTGTTGCACGCATTACTTCGCTGAATCCTCACAACGAGTGATGCGGCTACGGCAATCACCATTTTCTATTTCAGAGATCTGGAAAACCCTCCTGTGAGCAAATTTCTTTCTGCAATTACAAATATTCCCTTCTCTGGCCTATGTGTTTTAAAGACGCGTGCGAGCCTAAGTCAGCCTTAAAAGATCATGATCTGTGGGTTGAAAGAGGCTCTGAGGCAGAACGAGGTCTGTCTCTTCGGTTGCCGGGACCGACGGGAAAGGAAGCTGGGAGGCGAGGGCCTATCCGCCTGCAGACACATGGAAGCTCTGGGAAATACAAGCCCTCCTCACGGCTGCCTGCATCTAGTACCTCACTGCCCAGGAAGGCATTCTCATTCCTTTTTTTTGGCTTTCCTGGCCATGACTGGAAGTTTCTGACATCTTTGTGTGTGCGTGCAAAACATCACGAGGCCTAAGTGTCCTGAATATTTCCTGATGTACACCATCTGCAGGTTTTCAGAACCTGGAGAGGAGTCATCACTGGTCCCGAGGAGTGATGTCCACTGCCCATCGCAGGGGTGAGCCATCAATCAAACATGACATTCATTGAACGTCTCAGTGTAGGACTCCGCAGAGCTCACAAAACTAACCACACAACCAGGCACGATGTCCTGCCCCCACTGAGCAGATCACAGCCTTCTGGCTTGGAGAGCTAGGAGACAGCAGTCCCATAACAATACCCCGGAACTCATACACTCAGACGTGTCTCCCTCACCACTGACACCTTAGCAGGCCACAAACTTTTTTTCAGTGATGCAGTCATAACTAAAAACCTCGAGAGATTCCACTATTAGAACCACTGACAGAGGCAGCTGATAGACCACATGAAAAACTTCGTTCCATCGCATTAAGTTTGGTCTCAGGTCAGCTCCCTCCCGTAAAGTATTAATTCCTGCATTTGGGAGGTGAGGAAGTGGAGAAGATGAGACAGGCAAGAGGAAGAAGGAAAAGAGACAGTGTGAAGGAACAGGTCACCACTGTGGGCGACAGACCCGTTTGGAAGACCATGCGGACACACCTGAGAATTGCCCCACGGAGCAGGGATGACACAGAGCTATTGACCCATCATCACCCCTGCCTCAGTGGGGATCGGTCTCTACAGGGTTTCAGTGCCATTATCCTCCGCAAGCCACCTCGACAGGGCCCCCCTCTCATCCAAAGCCAGACAACTCCTTCCAGCAGAGATCTGGGAAAGCTATGTGCAGGTACTGGACGTGTCAGCAGGGGTCTCTGGAGTGGGCAGAGGCTACATGGGCACTGAGAGCAGCTCCTGCAGATCCGGATGGTTTTCGAATTGTCAGCAAGAAATCAAATCCACCTTCAGAAGCTAAAGATTGCTATCGGCAAGGATCTTTAGACAAGTAATAATAATAGCTGAAACTTATTGAATGCTTATTGCGCGCCAGCTGCTGTTCCAAGCACTTTATATGCGCTAACCATTTTACTTCTCACACATCTGTATAAAGCATGCACCATTATTACATCCCTTTGACAGATAAGGAAATGGATACGCTAAGGCAATTCCACAAACATCTTAAAACAGTGAACCCGTCATTGGAATAAACAGTCATCCAGGCGATGGTTTTAAGGAGACAAGGTAGATTCGTGTGTATATATAAATACATGCATATGCAAATGCATCTGGGTAGGTTTGTTAAATGCAAAAATAGTCTCATTATTTATACATGAACCAAGAATAACCAGTTGAATTTTGACCACTAGAAAGGCCCTAGGAGTTCAGAAGTAGGAAATACTAATGTGCTGGAAATACTAAGGAAGGCTTTACAGAAAAGATGGGCCTGGAGCTATAGTTGAGAGGCAGCACAAAGTAAGTCCTAGAGGCAGGATGAAGTAGGGCATGGTGGGCCCCAGTTCATCTAGCATATTAGTCAAGATGTCCACCAAGTGCCTCCAGTTCTCTGTTTCCCTGGCATATGGTAGAATTACATTTTCTTACTCCCCTTTGAAGTTGGAGGTGGTCATTTAACTTCATTTGGCCAGTGCAATGTTAGCAGAAATTACTGTGTCCCTCCTAAGAGGAAGCTTTAAGAGTTAGGGCATGATTCATCACATTCTCTAACCCTTGGAGGTGATCGCAGAGCACAAATTAAGATGGACGCTCCATCCACCTGGATACCTGAATGACTAGGACTAATGACTGAATGACTAGCAGAACCTCTCCCCCTGCTGACCTGTAGAAACTATGTAGCGCAAACTTTTATGTTGTAAGTCACTGAGATTTTCGAGTTGTTACTGTAGTATGAACCAACCTATCCTGAGCAACATGTTAGGCTTATGCTGCTGTAACAAATACACCCTCCCCCCTCCCCCCCATCTCAGTATCTTAACAAATTTTATGTCCTTGCAAAATTCATATGAAGCAATAGATGAGAAGGAAAAGATGTTCTGCTCCATATAGTCATTCAGGAACTCAGTTTAATGGAGGTACACCACCTGGAATACTGTTTCTGCTCACCCAGCAAGGATTGAGAGTTACTTGAAGGTCCTACAAGGCCTCCCATTGTCTCAATGCAAAAATATCACACTCACCACTTCTACATATATTTCATCAGCTGGACCTAATCACCCACTCTGTCTAACTGCAAAAGAACAGAAGAATGTGATCTCTCCTATGCCCAGGAAGGAGAGAAGAACTGGTTATTAGTGAACAGTAATAACTTTCACCAAACCTGGTCCATAATATGGACGTATTATAGACACTTGGGGATATGGAGAGCATAAGCACAGAGAAAAAGGATTCTGAGAGCCAGATCATGACCCATGAGGTATCAGAGAGCCACTGTAAGTATATGAACATATATCAGAGACATGATAAAGGTTGACTTAAGTATCTTTGGGCTAGCAATCTAATGTTGGATACATGGCATGCTGGGAACTAATAGAAGCAGGATGCAAACCAGATGCCTATATTCAAGGAAATTTGTTGGATGGGTATTGTATTTACCTAGGCCTCCACTGTTGTCAGAGGAAGAAAAATGAGGAGTGAAATCTGTGACATTTTAAGGAAAGAGGGAGTACAATATATTGGGAGTCCAGGCTTTGACATCAGACAGGACTGGATTCAAATCCCATATCTGACACCTACTGGTTTTTTAGTCTTGGGCAAAATACTCAACCTCTTAGAATGTTGGTGGTGTTAACTGAAAAATGGGGATAGCAACATTACTTACCTTACACAGCTTTTACAAAGCGTGAGAGACAAGTACATATGCCTGTGAATTTAAAATGGTGGTGGTGGTGGTGGTGGTGGTGATGGAAAGGATGGTGGTGGTAATGATGGCAATGATGTTGGTGATTATGATGCAGATGATAATGGTGCTGCTGATGAGAAAGTTGCTAACAATGGTGGTAGTCACAATGTAGTGGTGGTAGTGAAGATAATTGTAGTGGAGATTTTTGAGGTGCCAGTGGCACCTTTATCACTCATAAAGGACTGAGCTTAAGCTTTATTTCTAGAATAAAATATCTAGAATTGGGGGGAAGACCAAGAAGAAACTCTCAAGATATAAATGAAGTTGTTGTGAGAAGATAGCAAGTACAATCTCCTTAGAAACCAAAGGGGAAAAAAATCAGTGAGAAGTCTTAAGCTCAAAATGGATATGGAAGGTATGCAGAATAGATTTTACAAGAATAAAGTAACTATGACCCAATGAAGGGGCAAGTTGGTGGCAAAGGATTAAGAGGGACTAGACAGTTGAAGAGTGGAGCCCAGCTCCATGAAATCCTTAGAAATCCAGGACCCTCCCAGCTCACTGATCTACACTTTGAAGTATGGGACCTTCAGCTCCATGGTCCAAGATGGCAGCCACCCAAGATGACACCCACACTTAAGGCAACCGTGTAGAGAAAATAACTATAAAGAAAGGGATGCAAAGGCACAGACCTTTTCTGTGTATCTTTTTTTCATCAAAGATGTAAGAAAAAGTCCAGAGAGAGAGAGAGGGGAGAAATATTTGTGAAAATGCTTTACATTCCCAGAGCTGAAAGGATCAGCCATAGGGACAAGGAGAAATTCATAGCTAAACGTTAAAAAGAGGCTCTGTTTAACTTCTAGCTTTCTTTCCCTAGCAGATCTTTACAGAGCATTTTCATTGAAAAGCCCCAATATTTGGATGAAGTTGAGTCATTTCTCAAAATCCTCATTCACTGTTCCTCAATATCTCCTCTCTTCTGGTCACCCAGAAGAAAGACTGTATTTCCCAGCTAGCTATAGTCATGTGACTAAGATCTAGCCAATGGGCATCAATGGTAGCATGGAGTGTCAGCTTCCAAGAATGTTTCTTAAAAGATAATCAGTCTGTGCCTTTTCACCACTTTCTTTTTAGTCATTTCCTCTACCCCATTGCTTTAGACGTGGGTGTCATCTTGGGTGACTGCCGTCTTGGTCGAAGGAGCTGAAGGTCCCATTCTTCAAAGTGTAGAGCAGTGAGCTGGGAGAGTCCTGGATCCCTGAGGACTTCGTGGAGCAGAGTTGTCATTCCAGATGATTTATTCACCTACAACCGAAGCTCATCTTTAGTCCTGGGGAAGGGGGAGTGGGGCAGGGAAGACAACGATTGGTTTGGACACCCACCAAAGTGCCTCCATGAGACTTGCCCTGAGAGACCTGTCTTCTCCTATGAAGGGTGGTGGTGAGCTTTGAAGAGGCTCATATCCAGTCCTCCTAGGCACTGCTTTGTAGAAAGGGGGACTGAGGGCATTGTTGCTCTCAGCTTCCTTTGACTGGAGCCATCGTAGAAGGAAGGTGCCCCAGCGGGCCCACAGAGCAGCAGCCTACAGGACACTTAGCTGCGGGCCGGCGGGCAGGCGGGCTGGCTGGAGGACAGATTCTGATCTCAGTGTGCATAGCTAACAAGCGGTGACTTCACATTGGCGCGGCGAGCCGATTTGAGTGCTTTCAAGGACAAAATGTGTCCTGCTATCTGGAGGTGAAAATCAGAACCGCCTTGCTATTTCTAGAGGCAAAAGAAAAGCTTTAGAGGCTGGTTCCATCCTGTTCTGAAATGACCGCCTCTCCTCAGTCAGACCAGCCCCTGCTCCTGTAAGAGCTTCTGCTTGACCCCCCAGCCCCCAGGCCCTTATGATTCATTCAGCATGTCTCACCCACTGCCTAGGTCTCTGGTCATCATTTTGGTAGGTGTCTTGTTTCCCCCCACCCTCCCCTGACCCCATGATGAACTCTAAGGGAGCAGGGACCCTGACTTATTCATCTTTGTACCTCATTACATAACACCACACCTGGCACACAGCAAAGACTCACGAAAGGTTGCTGATTAATCATTACTGCATATGATTTGAAGATCTTTGCTTTTGAATGAGGGGGTCCAGAGAAGTCATATATGCCAATCCCCCAAAGCCAGGCCAGCCTAGCCAAGCTTCATGTGGTGCATTTCACAAGCCCCAAAGTTTCAGAGCAAACTCCTGTCGTCCTCCTTGGTAAAAGGTGGTGCTATAGTTTTTCCAGTGACGAGCCTAAATATCTCCTGTCGCGGTTTATAACCACTCCATCTGCTCTTAACGTCAGTGTGACAGCCCAGCTGCTCGCTGCCACCTACAACCCGGGCTGACATTCAGCGGAAATCACCGTCACAACAGCTGTACCGCTTGTTAAAATATTGAAATGCTTCTGCACCACATAGTAAATAGCCACCGTCCGGGTCCCTGAGTCTCCCCACCCCTCGGCCACTTCCCCACACGCCTCTCCACTGCAGAGCACAGGGACCCAAGAGCTGAAAGGTCAGTGCCCACATCTGAATCTCATCCAGCCGTGGCGCCCTCAGGCTTCTCTTCTTCAAGCTGCACCACGAGTCAGGCCTGCCTCCTCCCCTCAGGCATCGATATCTGAGGGCAACAGCCCTTGGCACACGTGTCGGTCCCATGCTAAGCACAGACTGGGGACCAGTACTGCGAGCTATCCAGGCTGAAAGGAGAGGTGAAGCCACTCACCAGGATGATTGGGGACCGGATACCCAGAGAGGGGACAGGAGGTCAAATCCTGGTCCGCAAAGCCACTGGGAGCCAGCCTGGGACTGGCCTGCATTCAGCTGGAGCCAGACCTGAGCAGGGTGGCTTCAGGTTCCAGGGCAAGTGTGCAGTCAAGGCCAGCCAGGCAAGAGATAGCCTTGTCTAGGCTCCCCTCTCTCAAACCTGGACATGCCCAAGAAGTGAGAGGGGAGCATGCACTCCAGATGGCAACTAAGACCCATCGGAAAGGCAGGTCTGAGGCAGAAAGGAAAGAACAGGTAAAAGGGAGGCTTTTGAAATTTGACTCTTACATCCTCGCATCCTCTTGAGGCCTTGGGACTGTCATTTCCTGGCAGAAATCAGTGACCAAGATCCTCACTGCCAGTGCCCAGATGGTGGGGTAGAATCAGGTGAAACAATCCCGCTGAGTGAGGATCCCATAGAAAGAGGCACTGGGCCCAGTTGTAGCTCCCCCTCCTTGGTCTGCAGACCCAACAAGGCTGTCCTTGCTCTGCTGTGGGTACCTGAAGGTTGAGAGGAAAGTCCCCCATCCATGACACTTGCCTGGTGACACAGCACAAACCGAGTGGCTGACATGAGTTTTGTGTTGCCAGGGACTGATTCTCTTAAATCCCCTCGGACTGCCACAGCACGAATCCAGCTGCCAGCCCCACCCATCGTCCAGGGACTCACGGGGCAAGACAGCAAGGCTTTGAGGAGAACCCTCACACAACGGAGACCATGAAGTAGCCCTCAGAGTCAGCTGCAGAGGATGTGCATGGCTGGAAAGGAAGGTCCTGGCATTTAAATAAGCATGAGAAATACTCATAAGGAGAGGACAGAGGACAGGAGTGACTCCAAACAAGAACACGGAATCAAAGAAAAATACCAAGCGGAAATCAGAGGAGAGAAAAGAAGAGATGAAATAAAGAGCACGTTTGTTGGGATAAATACTGGGATGAGCAGAATTAGAGTCCAAATCCGTGAGCTGGGAGAACAGATAAAGGGACAGTCCCAGAGCACAGCAGGCAAGGACAAAGAGAGAAAATAGAAAGGAAATCTAAGCAATCAGAAGGATGGAGGCAGAAATGCCTTCCTCACACAGCCTCTTGGGGTGGGGGACGGCCCTCTGCCTGCTCAGCCAGCCACTCTAGATCTTCAAAAAGGTTTCCACGTGTAAATTTGAAGGGAAACCCTTTCAGGGGCAGGGAACTCTAGCCTACCTGCCCCTCCCCCACAAGACCGTTCCACCTCCCACCCATACCTCTCAGGTGCCCTCACTGTGCTCATCCGGTTGCCAGCACTAGTGTCCTTTAGCTGCAGGACTGTCCTCAGGCTGCCAGGCTCACTTGGCCCTTTTACCTATAACTGGACAAAGAGGGTAATAAACATTCCAGTGCCTTTGTTCCAGATCAAGGTCAACTCTGAACTGTGACCTGTCCTGTTTCTCAGAGGCACCCTGTAGGAGTGAACTCAAGGACCCTCTATCAGACAGTAGCACACCCTATCTAAGCCCCTGTCCACCCCGGCTCCCCACGCCCCTATTTGTTACGTACATATTTCACTCGGAGTCTTGTTCGTGAGGTGCCCAATCTAAGATACAGGGAGGCCCCCCCCTCTTCTTGGTGAACACTAGTCTCTCCCCTGCTGCCAAACCCAAAAAGCATGGAAGCAAACTGGATTTCTTTGTCTCCTTCACTTCCTCAGCCAACCCAGCATATTCCCTTGGCTTCAGAGCCTCTGTGTCTCTGAAATCTTCTCCCACAGTCTTTCTCTGACTACTGAAACAGTACCTATTCAGGCTCTTTCTTTCTTGTCTTGGCCCCTCCAATTCTTTCTCTAGGAAAGTTGGGGTGGTCCCGCTGCAGTGGACCTTGGGGGGGGGGCTCCCTGTTGCCCTCAAGCTAAAATCCAAAGTCTCACAAACTCACAGGGCCTCTTCCACCCCAGCCCCTCATACCAAGCCAGTCTCTTCTCTCATCACTGCCTCCCCAGGCCCACTGAACTCGCTGTCAGTCGGTCTTCACATGTACCCTTCCCTCCATCTGAAATAGCTGTTCCTTCCCTGCCACCAACTCTGAGTTTGCCATCTGTTGAATTGTCATCTAAACGTCCCTCTAGCTCCAGGACCTTCCCTGACCTCCTCCTCTCTATCCAGACCAAGCCAGCTGCCCTGTTGGGTACCCCCCTACCTCTGGGAATAACAGTGCATGTGTTTGCCGGCCCCTTTCATCAGTGTCTCCTCTCTCCATCCAGTTTCCAGGTGCAGCTCCATATCAGTCACTCATAACCAACCACCTCACTAAAGCCAACGGGTCCAAGGATAGCCAAATGAGACCCTTGCTTAGAATTTTTGGAAGTGGCATGGAGAAAGGTGAGAGAAACTGGTTTGGTGCCTCAGAGCATCGGGCATTATGCTTTCTGTCATATGAAGTAAACTTCTCTGCATGAGAAAGAAGAGACAGACTAAGAAGCAGAGAGGAGACAGAAAAGATTCCTGGGTCCCTAGTGTCTTCAGTCCAAACACCTTGTTGACTGAGTTCCATGAGGCACTCATTTCCCTTTAAAAGATGGGGACCCTAACCCCATTTTCCTTGAAGCTTGTTTGAATTGAGTTTTGTCCCTTGAAACAAACAAACAAAAAAAAAACTATTAGACAAGCCCAAAGGGACCATCTGAGAGCTTTAGGCATCTTCGCTCCGCTGCAAGAAGCACCGTGAGTTACACCCCTCCGAGGTCTGACTGACCTGCCACCCTGAGCTCAGGACCCAGCCTGCTGCTCCTCAGGGGCGCCTTCGCTTCCAGAGCCCGATCGCAAGGCTGCGCCTGACAGGAAAGCCTTAGCGAGAGGCTCCAGGCCCTGCCAGAGAAGCAGAGTCCTCTTGCCGCAGCCCAGTGAGTCGCCATTTGCAGAGCGGAGGAATACTGGCCGCTTCACATCAGCCCACACACGTTTGCAAAATGCACGTGGCAGCCTTTAGAAATGTCAGCCCCGGGTCTTGAGCAAGGGTGCGGAATGTTCTGTCACTGGCAGGGACAGCACAAGCCAGGCGTGGAGATGCCGGCTCTTCTGTCTTGGGAGAGCGGGTGTTCACCAAAAACGGATCCACCTAAAGGGCAGCGCAGCCTAGGTACCAAGGTTTAAATTAAGCATAATTACTCAGCCCCACGGTTGCAGGCCCTCCTTTTTTTTTTTTTTTTTCCAGATCTACAAGAGGCCTCTGTCGAGGCTTCTAGAAGTAAAGCAGGTCCTTGACTTTCCCTTTCTTGCCTTAATTTCCTCTCACTTTTTGTTTAATTAGGGCACATGTGAGGATATTTTATGTTAATTTTTGGGCTCTGTATCAGCCTATCAACATGGGACTTATTTTTATTTCTACACTCCAGACACCGCCTAGCTCTGTCCCATCACCAATGCTCTCCCACCCTCATACCTCGGCTCTTATTAGTTCCTTGCTTCTTTTTTCCAGTTAATTTATGCAAATACATATACACATCGTCTTAGTCTCTCCATTTCACATGAAAGGTGACATCCTATGGAGACTGTCCTGCTCCTGACTTTTTCACTTCGTTTACCTTCAGGTTTCCAGTGGATCACAAGGCCAACCTTTGTCCACTTGCAGATGAGTCTCGCACCAGGTGCCGTAGTTTATTTAGCCCATTCCCTCCTAGGTGTCATTCTGCTTCTTTCTATCACGGGTAATGCTGCAGTAAGGAACCATGCACAGAGGTGACTGCGCTTGGAAAACTGATTGCACTGATGATCCCAAGGCTTTACCTCTCCCAGACCCCTCCCGTTTGACCCTTGACTTTGCTGCTTCTCTTGCTAAAGAGGCATAGTGCGTTTTCTTCCCCCTCAAATGTGGACATCACCATGCATAGACTTGATGGATGCAGAAACTTTGAAAAACACTTGAGCTTTCGGTTTCCTCTTTTGTTTTCCTGCAATTGCCATGGAACATACCCAGGCCAACCTGAGAACAGATGCAGGCCAGCCTACTGGAGGATGAGAGCATGCACGGAACACGGCCGCGGCTGAGGCTCTCCTAGACAAGTCAGCCCAGAGCCAAGCCAGCTGATGACCGCAGATGCATGAGTGAATGAACACAGCCAAGATTATCTGAGTCTAACCCAATCAACAGAATCACACAACCAACCAACTGGTGTAAAATAATAACTGCGGTCTTAAAGCACTTAAAGTGGGGGTGGTTTGTTATACAACGAGAACTAACAGACACTACATACACTGTGTATGCAAGTAAAATAAATTCTCAGAAAGGAATTGTTGGATCAAAATGTATGTGCGCATTTGAAATTCTGATAACCGCTACCAATTCCTCTGTGTGATGGTTGGACTAACTTATACTTCCATAAGCAAAGAGTGAGAGCACCTGTTTGTAGACAGCCTCGCCATCATAGTATGGTATCAGTTTTTTTAGATTTTTGTCAATCTGCTAGATGAAAAATAATATTTCAGTGTGCATTTATCTGCATGTTCTCATTATAAGTGAGAGTAAGCAACACTTCATATGTTCAAAAGCCATTTGGAGGTCCTTTTCCGTGTGTGTGCATATCTTTTGCATATTTCCCCTACTGGATCACTAATTCTTATTGATTCCCAAGAACTCTATATATTGGTGAGATTAGTTTCTTGCCTGTGACTACTCTTTCTTGAAACCACACATCTCAGATGAGAAGCCTTATGGCAGGCTAAGGGGAAGAAACAGAAACAGCTTGAGCAGAAGGTAGCTTTTTCTCAAACAATCGGCACCTTCTTGGTTCAGGGTTCTGGGTTAAATATCCCAGCATATAAGAAAAACTATCACATGGCACTCAAGGAATGTTCTAGAAATGACTGAAGTTAAATGTAAGCCGGGCGTGGTGGCGCACGCCTGTAAGCTAAGCGCTGGGAGGCAAGAGGCCAGGGATTGCTTGAGTTCACGGGTTCAAGACTACCCCAGGTGACACAGCGAGACCTGGTCTCAAAAAAGCAACTGGATGTGGTGGCAGGCACCTGTAATCCCGGCTACCTGGGAAGCTGAGGCCTGGAAACACTTGAGCCTGTGGGATCGGGTCTACCCGGGGCAACATAGTTAGACTTAGTCTCAAAAAAAAAAAATCTTCACATGTATCTAGGAATAATTGCTGCCTAAAGATAGGCTAGAGGACCATATATATTCCTGTAGCTCTACTTTCCTGGCCACTACTAGTTGGCCAGGACAATATGTCCAATCTAGGACAGAACCGATCTGTAATCTGAATTAAACCAATTAAATTCTCCTTTGAGATTTTTCAACTCAGGGACATCAAATCAGAGAGTAGTAGGCCCAGCAGCAGTCAGACCACTTGGCAGAGTTGCCACTGCCATGTTGGGCAGCCATACAGAGCCACTGCAATGGCTCCAGGAAAAGCCAGACTGCAGAGACAGACCACAGCAGTGACCCAGAGAAGAAGAGGGAACAGGGCTGGGCATGGTGGTGCATGCCTGTAAGCGGCAGGCTAGGAAGCCATGGCCAGGGCCAGGGATCATGCGGTTCGAGTCCCGCCGGGGGCACGTAGTGAGACCTAGTTCCAAAAAAATATAGCTGGGCATGGAGGCATGTGCCTGTAATCCCATGGGAAGCTGGGGCTGGGGATTGCTTGAGTCTGTCGTACCCTGGGCAACGTGAGCCTATGGTTCCATAGGCAAAAATAGTGAGACCTAATCTCAAAAAAAAAAAAAAAAAGAGGGAACAGTGGCCACAGCCCAGCCTGAGGGAGAGACAGCTGGTCTATAGCCTCTTGTCCAGCTTTCAGGGTTCACCTCCTATTCCCACAGCCCCCCAGCAGTTGTCCTGTCATTGGGTTCTGTGATATACTTTGTATCCTGTTCTGAAGCCTCCTACTTCCTTGAACTAATTTTAAGTGGTGTTCTGATTCTTGGTATCAAGGAACTTTCCTATCAGCCGTAAAAAAGAATAGAGCGTTTTCATCTTGTGTGACACATGTCTGCTTCAAAGTGTTTCGTGGTTGCCATACCCTCTCAGTTTATAGCTGGAGAAACTACAAATTGGGGAACTTGGGGGCTTGGTCAAGGTCACAAGAGCCACAGAGGACAGAAGCCAGCAGTGAATGGGAGGCATCTGCGACTGAGTGGGCCTTTCCCCCCACCCCACCTTGCTGCCTCCAGGCTGAGGCATTATATAAGCCCGTGCTAAATCATGGGACTGAGGCTAAGTGCTGAACAGTTCCCGGGAGAGGGCAATCAATACAGGGTAACGTAGCCAGGAGGCTGGCCAGGCCCCAAATGACCTCTCTGGCTCCTACCCCACCCTCAGGGACACTTCCCACAGTCACCCATGCTTATTTATGTGTACGGGTGCCCTTCCTGGGAGGAGGGTTGGTTCACTAGGGAGACATCAAAGTACTGGGCCCCCAAAGAGGTGTACTGGCCTACAGGGCCACTCCTGTGGCCCCTACGGAGAAGACCGGCCACCTCCGCAGGGATGCACGTGAACGGCTGTCATCCCCACCTACCTGTCATCCCTGAGCGTTTGTCACACCAGAGGTGGGGAAAGCAGGACGCCCAGGCAAGAGGCCAGCCACTGCCTGCTCTTCCCATCAGGACCAGCTTCTCCCAAGCAATCAGCAGAGGGGCCCGGAGGTCTCAGTTTTCTCTCCCAGGTAGGATGACAATGTTCAAGTGGGGCTTGCCAGGCCAGGGGGTTGGCGGGGTGAGGCCAGCAAGCAGGACTCCATCCCCAAGGGCAGAACTTGCCCTTGGGGGCAAACATCCCCTCAAAGGAATCCCCTTCATTCCTTCTGTCCACAGCCACATCAAAGAAAAGAATTAGCTTGCCCAATTTTTCCTAAGCACTCACTATGTACAAGACATCCTGCAGGGCACTGGTATGGGTTCTGGAGGCTTCTGGGTGCATTCTCTAAGTGGGGGGAAGGGACAGGGCTGGTGCCTGGGGGGAGGGGGAGCAGGAAATTAACCTCCTGCCAAGTGGGACGGAAATTGAATTTCTTCCCCTCCCCCTTCTGCCTTTCTCACCGCCCCTCCCTGACAACTCACTTTTTATCTCTCTCCAATTACAGTTTTAAGCATTTAGGGTGTTGCTGTTTTAGTTTTAAAATTTGTTAGGCTCAATTTATGCCACTTAGTAAAACCTCTTTTCCAAATGAAGCCAAATTAGAACTAAAACACTGCAAGCAATAAAATGTGGGCATTTCATTTGGGTTGGGTTGGCTTTTTGATTGTTTGTGTAAATGAAGCCGAGAGGAGAATTCGGGAGCTTATCTCCTGCTTGGGTGAGGGCAAAGAATCCTTTGGGTCCTGAGGTCTGCTGCTGCCTCGGATCAGCCTGCTCCTCTGTGGCTCAGATCTGCCAGAGCGGGTTCTGGGGAGGCTGGGTGAAAAGCAAGTCTTAAAACAGGTCACTCTAGCCTCGAGCCATGGCCTCCCCTCCTGACTCCTCCGCTGACAGGGCAGAAGCTACAAGGGTCGCCCCACAGCAGCTGGGCCAGTGCTTCCTGCTCACCCACCGCACCACGGGCCCAGTGCTAGCCGGTGGCGGTGACCCACTGCCGCGCCACCGCATATGATAAATAGATGGCGGATCAAATTGAACTGGCTGTAGCCGGGACACGGTGTGGCTACATCTCTCACAACCTGGCCAGGCTCTGCTCCTAATTTCAATGGTCATCCCATTTTGGGGTAAATGGAGGGGAGGAGGGAGGGGAGAGGAAGAGGAGGAGGGGAAGAGGGGAGGAGGAGGGGGGAAGAGGTGAGGAGGAGGAGGAGGAAGGGAAGTGGGGAGGAGGAGGAGGAGGGGAAGGGAGGAGGACGGAAGGTGGAGGAGGAGGGAGGAGGAAGAGGAGGAGGAGGAAGGGAGGAAGAGGGGAGGAGGAGGAAGAGGAGGAGGAGGAGGAGATGCTGAACTACTAATTAGGCATCTGGTGTAAGGGGAGGTAGCTGCCAAGCAGGTCAGGGAAGTTCCTGGTTGATGAGCCAAGGATCGGAGCCACACGCTGGGCCTCTATGGGGCCCTCAGAGGGCGATATCTGGGGTGCCCAGCCTGGCCCCCTCAGTGTTTGGAGAAGAAGGAAGTGAACGCCTTGAGAACTGAGAGCCCACAAGGGTAAACTAAGGCAGCAGAGATGGTCGCAGAGATGAGACAATGACTAAGGGCTGTGCGACTTGCCAAACGATTTGGCTTGTCCCCATGCCAACAATAAAGGCCCGGTGTCTGGCAGGAGATGGGGTTTTTGTGTGCAGAGGGACACCTTACGACTGACCCTGGCAGAGCGCCACAATCATCAAGAACGTGCTCGAGAGAGCAGGCGTGAGGGGGCAGAGGAGTCCTTCACGGGAGCAAGGGCTGGACTCAGGGTTGTGGGGTGTCTGGGAGGAAAAGCAAAGAGTAGGGCAAAATGAGGTAGAATAAAATTCATGCTGAGGGTCAGGGTTGGGGAGGAACAGCTGAATGAAGAAGTCTATCACATTTAGGATAATCTCTCAAAGCAGGTAGAAATAAAGTACAATCAGTAGAAGAAACTTCTGGCACAATTTAAAGAAAGCAAGGCTCCCCAGAGACTCGACTAAAAGGCATCTGGAGATCTCCTGGTTCCTGGGATGGCATCCATGACCCAAAGGCCCAGGGAACCTTTTGTCACAGACTGGCTTCTCTGGAAGGATAATTGGAGTTTGAGGGGCACAATGTTTGTGAGGGATCAACCCCTCTGAAAGGCAGTGGGGAGTAGAATGGGGAAGAGGGGAGTCAAGTTGAAATGCAGGCCTAACAGAGTCTCCACTAAACGGGAAGAGAGATCCACAGTCAGAGATGCACAGTCAGAAGCCGGACGTCAAATTCTTCCACAACAGGGGCTCTGGGCACCCTCCTCCATGCCCACCATGTCCTCTTTCACTCCTCCCACCCCTTTCACTTCCAAGGTTCTAACACATCTGAACAGACAAGCTCTTTCTTTCCCATGGGGACCCCCCCCCCCATTGTACCTCCAGAAGTCAATGCCTTTCTGGAATCTGACCTGACCCTAGACCAGCCTAGAATGCTTGATTTGCCCATTTCTCCCAGGCCTGTGGATGAGAACTCTGGTCTTATTTCTCCATCCTGATTTCCGCCATCACCCGGGCACTGTGTCCTGATAACCAGCAGCCATCACAGCTGGTAGCTGCAGGAGGTCTCATGCTGATGGCTTGTTTGGGGTCTAGCATTGGTTCGGCAGCGCTGCTCATTAGGCTCCATTGTGCTGCCCACCAGGGCAGTGGCCGGCCCCAAATCCTCAGATGAACTCAACCTCCATTAAGTGGGACAAACCAATCAGGCCCACAAAACGTCTGCCGCTTGGCGCGTCAGCTGTGGCACTCCTGATCCTCATTGGCCTCCAGCTCGGCCCCCTTCCTCCCATGGCTAGCCAGTCGCCAGCTGTTACTTGGTCCCGTAGCTTCTCCTCCCAAGAATCCAGAGCTCTAGCCCCACCTCGCAGCCTAGCCGTTCGCAAAACCAGCGCAGTCTCCAGCTACCCGCTAGCTTCCTGATTTGCCTGGGCTGCTCGGAAACACGCTTTCTCTCTCTGGACTAATTTCAGGGGCCCTGAAGAGGAACACAGCATGTCCAGGGACAGAGCTAAACATTCTTGGCAAATCCCAGCCCTGATTTTCCCCGACTTCTGTCCTGACCTCCTGGTTTTGCAGGCCCTGGAGCACAGCCAGGCGGCACAAATCATGGCACTGAGTGACCTGTACTGGGGGAGGAGAAACGAACCCAGGAGCAACTTCCAGTTTATGCGGCAGTTGGAGAGGAAGACCTGGAGTCCTACATGAACATGGCCCCAGGGAGACAGAGTCAGAGGAGTGGCACGCAGATGCATGCATGGAAGTCCGTGTAAATAGACCAGTCAGCCCCAGCTCTCCCTGCCTGCCCCTTGGCCCGGCTCACCCCATTGTCCCAGATTCCTGCCAAGGGGATGGTCTTGGTTGGAGATGCCCAGTGGGCCTGGCTTGTAACTTGGGTCAACAAGGAGCTGTGGGCTTCCAGGGGTGGGATCCTGGAAGAGGCTTCCTACAGGCCTACTTAACCCCCATTACATTTGTTCCCTAATATACTTTTCACCTTCAGCAAATAGTGCAAATTTGAATTTTTACTCACTGATCAAATATTTACCCGGTAAGCTGCCAGTCTTGCTGGGCTTGACTTCTATGATTCTCCACGTTTGTATTAGATGAATTAGCATTTTATTGTTGGTCCCTTGCTTTAGGATTTGAAGATGAGATAAGGAGACCAGAGGTAGGAGTATAAGAGATCCTTCATAAAGGATGGGTTCTGTTCAGTCTTGTGTCTTGGCATACATGACAGGTCTCCCCAACAGCCATTCAGATAGCGCACGTCGTTGTTTTTGAAGGCTACAGAAACAAAACACTTGCAAAGAACAACTTTCTGTGCCTCTCATCTTCACCGTACACAACTGCAAAGTCTCTTATCCAGGAAGGGAGATCTGAGGCTCATCTCCTTGTTTGTCATATAAATTTGGCAAATGGGGTCACCTCTCTGAGCTTCAGATTCCTTATCGGCACAATGAGCGCAATAAGGGGACCCCCTCCCCAAAGAAATATTGGTGGTGACAACACTGTAAAAGGCAAAGATAATTACTGGATGATTTCACTCATATATGGAATACAAAGAAAGAAAGCGAACAACCAACCAAACCAAACCAAACTAAAAAACCCTAAAGACGGATACTTAGTCTCTGCACAACACAATGATGGGGGGTAAGTGGGGACGAGCCCAAGAAGGGGGTCAGCTGAAAAGTGGTGGATGTTAACTGGACCTATGGTGATGGGAGAGGTATGGCATGAAACCTTTACTGAGGCTGGAAGCCACACACTTCTGAGACTTACAGAGTATAGTAAACCAATGGTACTGCAATTAGAAAAAAAAAAAAAAGAAAGAAAGAAAGGTGAGGTGGCCTCAAATGAAGAGTTTCCAAAAACTAGAGACTAGACTCTGGAGCTGTTTTAAAATTGAACTCCCAAGTGCCCTGATAAACCTCCCGTCAAGAACTAGGGTCTATGTCCCTTGAATTTTCATGAATTCTCACCTCATGTAAAAGAATTGCTAGAATGTTCCTAACGTTCCGAATGATCCAAGCAATAAAGTAGACAGGTGCCCCAGAAAACTGCTACTAGCCCATCCCCCACAGTCAATGTCCTCCTTTCTTGGGCATGCTGGGGGTTTCCATGGCTGAAACAAGTTGTCCTTCCTCTTCATTTTGGGTTTCTACTAAAATGTAAAATAAACAAACAAACAAAACCCAAAAAGGCTGGCCTCCCTAGCACACCCCCCCCCCGCGCACCCCCTCTCCTTTCTTGGAAGGAGCTCGGTGTGGCCCCAGAAAGACGTGATAAGCGTGCTTGCGGGGGCCTGCCAGGGATCTTCCAAATACCCTGCCTCGGAGAGTCTGGAAAGTGAGCAACCCGCACCTGGAAAACAGGTTGCTGACTGCACAGAGGTTTCCCGGTCTGGATCCCGTTTACACTTGCCGGAGCTCAGCCTTCTAATTCCAGCCGCTCATGAAAAGGCACGTAGGTCCTCCGTGACGTCAAATCGCTCTTTCAACTGAGCATAATTTCTTTCAATGATGGGCTTGGAGGGGTTTCAGCGATGGTGGTTTTTTTTTTAATGAATCATAAACATGCAGATCAGATTTAGTGTTATGACTGTGGTGCGCAGAGCGTCACTGTTAATTCTTGCTAAGCGCTGACAGCAGGATCAACCCCCAAACAGCACAGGCAAATACACCATCCCAGCCCTGGGGGCTTAGAGACTGCATAATTACAGACGATGCACAGTAGTCATTATCATCACTGGAACATTTCAGCCCAGGCTCGGCACCCCTGATCCAGAGAGCCCACGTGTGCCTGCCAGCCCAGGTTCCCTCCAGACCAGACCGCCAGCGGAGGTCACCAAATCCTGGGCGCAGTGGGCAGAGCCAGGTCCTCAAGGTTACAGTTCACGGCAGCTGAAGTTTCCTCTGAAATGTTGCTGAGTACGAACTGGAAGGGAAGGGGTGGAGAGCTGTGCAGAATGCATGCCAGATTTTGCTAAATGCCGAACAGCTGAACAAGTCCCCAGGGCTGAGGAAAGAGCGTTCTCCTTCCCTCCGAGCCACTCACTCGCTCAGCGTCTCTAATCAAAGGCGGGGAAGGGGGGGGCCTGGGGAGGGGCTGGGTGCCCTGTCACAGTGTGTGCCCAGGATGGCCCAGAGAGGGCAGCAGGAGTCACTGCACCGCTATCTTCACGGCGCTCAATAAGGGCATCAGAAAACCTGCATCTGGAGTTTCCACGCCACCTTTACTCCAAAAGGTTTGAAGGAGAACCGAATTCCCAGAGTCCGTTGAACTCTGCTGGGTTCTCCTTGCTCCTCTGTCAACCTGCAAATATTTAATGAACCTTAACCACATGCAAGGGATGGAGCTGAAACTCAGAAGGCAAAAGAGGAGCAAAATATGCAGCCTCAAGACCTGAAAGAAGGGAAGGTGGGTTGGGAGCTTTCAATGCAACGTTTTCTGGCATGGAAGCACCCACGACCAACTGTTATTGCCCATGATTCGCCATCTCCCCCCCCCCAACTCCCACCCTAGCAGTGCTGGGCACTTCACACACGCATTCTCACTCCAGCCAGTGAGGTAAGTGTTGTGACCACCCACTTGACAGATGAGAAAACTGAGACTCCGCTTTAGCAATCTGCTCAATGGCACACAGCTGATGATCTTCAACTTCGAATGGAGCTGTTCTTTCTGAATCTGGGCCGTGTAGATCAGTGGTCCCATATTAGAATCTTTACAGAGCTTTCTGAAGGCCCAGGCCCAGGCATGCCCCAGACCAAATTAGTCTGAGTTTCTGGGGCTGGGGTGCAGGCATTGGTGCTTTTCAAAGCCCCTGCCCCCACCCCTGCCCCCCGCCCTTCTATGATTCCAGCGCAGTGTTAAGAACTCAAGCTTTGGACTCGGTAGGCATCTGTCTTTTTCTCTCCCTCCATCCTTCCTCCCCTCCTTCCTTCCTTCCCACACATATGATCGAGAGCCTAGCAAATGCCAGGCAGGGCACAAGATGGTCAATAAACGCGCTTTCTCCCCACTGAAGTACTGGTATTCACTTGTGAGCATGTCTCTCACCATCACCCAGAGCAAAAGGAGTGGGTTCACGAGAGTGGCCAGGGTGGAGACAGAAAACGGGGTACAGTGAGCTGGCCACGGTGGCACACGGCTTTAATCCCAAGCCTAGGACGGGAGGCTGAGACTGGGAATCGCTTGAGTCCACGGGTTCGAGACCTGCCCGGGACAACATAGCGAGACCCAGTCTCAAAAAAATAGCTGGGTGTGGTGGTGCGCACCTATAATCCCAGCTACCTGGGAGGCTGAGGCTGGAGATCACTTAAGTCCAGGGTACCCCGGGCAAAGAGAGTCTGCAGTTTCCTGGGCAGACTGAAAAAGAAATATAAAAGAAAAAACTAAAAAAGAAAATGGGGTACAGTGTAAGGCAAGAGCCCAAGTTCCCTGGCCAGCAGTCCTCTAACTCTGCTTAGAGACTCCAGAAAAGAGTAGAATGTGGTTTTTTTGTTTGTTTGGGGACTAGTTCTCGCTATTTTTGCCCATGGAACCGCAGGCTCACATTGCCCGGGGTACCCCAGACTCAAGCAATCCCCAGCCTCAGCTTCCCAGGTAGCTGGGATTACAGACACGCGCCACCACGCCCAGCTATATTTTGGAACTAGATCTCACTACATGCCCCAGGCAGAACTCGAACCACGATCCCTAGCCCCAGCTGCTTCATAGGCTGAAACTTATAGGCACGAGCCACCGTGCCCGACTCAAGAGTAGAAGGATGGTGTCGACTGCTCCTCCCTTGGAGATTCTACTCCTCAAGTGGCTTCCATCACCCCAAGAGGGCAAGATGAGCACCAAGGAAGGCTCGCGGTCCTGAGCAACTCCTGCTGCACCCGTCAAGCCACGGACAGGAGACAGGTGGGTGACCAGTCGGTCAGTACATCCTGGAACTAAATCAGAAACAGGATTTGGTCAGGGCGCCAGGAGCAGAGCAGGGGCAACCAGACCTGACCCCCAGTCACCAAACTCCGAAGAGGAATGTATATATCGGTGCCAAGAGCCACTGGCAAGGGCACATGTTTGCTCTGGGCATGGAAAGCCATGCCCATCTCCGAAACATCCTCCTGGCAGCAATTCTTGGGAAACTGAGTCAGAGTGTTACAGATGCGTCATGGCAAGGGAGCCATGTGTCACGGCCAGTGTCTTTGCCGGGGCAGCCCTGGGTAAGTTTATACCTGATGCTGGCTTTACAGCTCTTAGCTCCGTGCTGACCACCACTCTTACCTCCGTTACCGCCCTGCATAAATGTCCTTTTCCAAACTGGTCACCCTGCAACAGCCTAGGCGAGAGCTTTGCTTGACATCCTGACATGGTAGCCCTGACTTCCTGGGTGGGCTAGGCTGTTCCAGCTCTCCCCAGCCTCCCACCCCCGGAGATGGAAGGGTTTCAGAGAATGAAAAGAATGGGCTAGCCAGCAGAGGGGTTCTTGTGAAAGAAAGCCCACATAACCTGATTGGAAGTGCCTTTTTTTTTTTCTTTTTGAGACTAGGTCTTGCTATATTGCCCAGGGTACCACAGACTCAAGTTGCCCGGAGTACCGCGGACTTAAGTGATCCCCAGCCTCAGCCTCCCAGGTAGCTGGGATTACAGGCGCCTGCCACTGCGCCCGGTTGCTTTTTCGAGACTAGGTCTTGCTATGTTGCCCGGGGTAGTCTCAAACCTGTAAACTCAAGCGATCCCAAGCCTCTTGCCTCCCGGCACTTGGACAAGTGGCTTGTGCCACCACGCCTGGCTGGAAGCACCTCTTTATAAAGTCCGTCCCTCCTGCCTTCCCCACCAGCTTGCAGGAGCCCAATCAGTGAACTGATTGAAGATTCTGGGTTCTCCCAGAAAACCTGAAGGAAGACTAGAGCAGAGCTGGCGTGGTGTTCTCCCCGAGACATCCACCCGGCTTCCGCCCCGATCATGCCACCCTGCCCCGCTCCGTCACTCGCATGGGGAGCCCTCCTTGACCTCGTGGAAGCCACCCGGAGACCAGCTCTCCCATTGCCTCCTCGCCAATGACCTCCCGGGCAGCTTCTCTGAGCTGTCCCTTTGGCTAACACAGGAGCTTTGGAACTAGAGGGAGAAAGACAAGAGTGGTGGGGGTGGGAGGTCTTTCTCCCAGCTTATTAAAAATGTTTCGTGTGCCACAGAGGAAGTCCAGTCTTGTCCACCTTGCTCCCTTAGCACTTATCTTTTTCAAGCCTGATGAGCATAAATGCTTCAGTTCGTCTGTGAAACCAAAGTCCGGCCTTGCCCTTCAACTGTGTCCGGCTCTCCTTTCCGCGGCCGTCACCATTAGGTTGAGGCCCGACCCAGTGGCCCGCCATGGCCGCGCCAGCGCCAGCTCCACAGCACCCTGTCGTGGCTCTGAGGAACGCACACGCTGTGTCAGACTGGAAGAACGGTCTGAAAGGAAAGCTCGTTGTCAAACAAATCATCGTTCTGGGAACACAAAGCCGCGGGGACCCTCGGGGTGCTGCTGACACTCAGGCCAGCCGCATCAGAGTCGCGTCTCCTACGTGGCGCTGAAGCCCCAAGTTTGGAGACAGAAAGCTGGCTCAAGGCCAGCAGCAGCATCGGAGGACACCTTATCTAAACAAAGGGAGAGGGCGCAGAGCGCCGTGTTATCACAGCCGCACAACAGGCTGGGCGAGGGGAAGGGGTGGGTGGACGCTGCGTGGGTGGTTTCATGTTGCGATTTTTTTTTTCTTTTGTGGCTGTTTTCTTTTTTATCTAGTTGGTTTTGTAGTATTCAACAGCCGGGCGCTTGGCAAAACCTGGCAGCAGTACCCACCCGGCCCTTTCCAGTCCAAACGGCTCCTGTCAACTTTTACAACCCTGCGCTAAAACTCCAGGCACGTCTCTTATTGCCAGCACCACGTTATTTATTTGCCCAGCCTGTCTGGCCTCACATTTTTCACGTGTGTGTTACCCCCGCAGTTGCTTAAACTTCCCTCCGGCCCTTAAAACGCTAGTAAACGCCCAGTCCAATTTAGAGCTGGGAGGTGCTCAGCGTTTTCTTTTCAGGAGCCTACGCTGGTTAATGTCATTTTCTTCTCCGTTCAGCTTTTGACCTGAAGGAAGAGGAAGACTTCCCCATTGTAAAAATTGCTCTTTCATTGGAAACCATTGTGGGTAATAATGACCTCGCCAGGAGCACTGTCAGAGGGCGCACCGTCTGCTGCCTGCACGGGGGTGGGGCGCCCACGGCTCAAAGGGGACATAGCTGGCCCAGGTCATCAGGCGGGGGCCAACAGACTCGGCCACGCCCACAGCCCCTTCCACATTCTGGAACCCTGTCATGTCCTGGAACTAGGCTTTCATTCTTTTGTAAGCTTTTACACAAACACTATCTGTGAGTGTGCATGTGCGTGTGCGTGTGTGTGCGTGTGTGTGTGCGTGTGTGGCTTTGAAATCATCCAAAAAAAAAAATAAAAAAGGTTTTCATGGTTGAGCCTGACCCGGTGCAATGCAGAATATATTATTTCTTTCAGAGCGTGGATAGCATATCTGCACGTGAAACACAGATCAAACACGGCCCACAGAAACAATGGTAGGAAGCATAACCAGAGTGAATCGATTCCTTGATCCTGCTGTACCAAAAAATTAAAGAGGCGCACTCCTGGGGTTTTTAACCCAGATACGACTGCAGCCACAGCCGTGTCCCCGGTTCCGGTCTCTCTTGTTCTGGCTCCCTTTTTTTCTGCGTATGAAATGTGGGCTAGAGTAAGCAGTGCTGAGTTCTGCAGCTCCATCTGGTTCTCTGATGCAATAAAGTAGCTCCATCCCTATACACACACGCACACATTTCCATCTACCCCGAGCACACGCAAACACGTGCGCGCAAACACAGAGACAGGTTTGTTTTACCTTTTCCCCAGATCTAACCTTTAAACAGGACAGACTCTGCCATTAACCCCAATAGAACAAGAAGAAAACAGAAAAGGGCCTGTCAGGCATCAGGGGAAATTCTTAAAGCAAAGAAGGTTCTAATCCCCAGCCTGAGGCCCATCCTGTCTCTCTATCCTCAAGTGATGACATGGCCCCCTTCACTCTGAAAGAGCTATTTAAATATGTAGGTGGTCTTGCTCAAGCTGACTGGTTTTTATGTCGGCATTGACCCTAGGCTGACCCCAGCCCTGAAGATCCCGAATGGACCCTCTGAGTGCTGGGGGGGGGGGTGTGGATCCAGGAGTCTGCCCCTGGCCTTTTGATGGGCCACCATGGCCACCCTGGCTGGCTGGTCAGTTGCAGCCAGCGTCCTCCGCTGACCTCTGCTCTAATCCGGGAGGATGCCATTTATTTAGACACCACAGCCCAGCCTGTGGTGTCCTAACGTCCCCAGATTTACTCACCAGAGACAGACAAGGATAGCCACAAGCTGGATCCAAGGGCTCCTCAAAAGAGGCTCCTCAATTGCACCTGGCTCGTGCAATTCTGCCTGAGATGGAATAGAGAACAGAGGTTGGAGTCTTTGAGGCCTAAATACAAATTCATGCTTTCTCGCTGGCTGTGACCTCCAGCGGCTGTGTCAGTCCCATAATCCCAGAGTCCATATCAGTAAAAGGGACAAGGAGAAAGCCACATGAGGACAGGGCCGAGAGAGATTTAAAGGTGCGGGCCTTGAAGTTTGGAATGAGGGGACCATAAGACAAGGACGGCCAGCAGCCACCATTAGCTGGAAGCAGCAAGGCACCCATTCTTCTCTGGATTCTCCAGAGGGAGCCCGACTCTACTGACAACTTGATTTCAGCTCAGTGAAACCCATTTCAGATGTCTGACCTAACTGTCCTACCTGAATGGACCTTTGCAACACACCTATAAATGGCAGGCAAGGCAGACATTGTCCATATTACCAATGAGCAACGAGAGGCTCCCGGAAAATACGTGTCTTGCTGAAGATCACGTGTTGACTAGGAGCGGAGTCGGGACTAGAACAGAGGTCAGCAGAGTGTCTTCTCCCTCTCCACCGCCCAGCAAACCCCATGCCTGCTCTCTGCCCTCTAGACAACCCTGAGCAGGTGGAAAGGAGGCCCTGGCCCCCAGTGGGAGCTGGCTGAAGCTTATGAGGCCATGGGGAGTAAGGTTGCCACTTCTCCTGCTCCATTCCTGGCCCAGAGGTTGGTATTTGGACAAATGCTGTGGCAGAGGCTGTATTGAGAGTTGCAGTTCCAAGTTGTATCTCTCTTGTCAGAGGAGAGGGGATCCGGGGACGAGAATTCTCCCTCAGTGACTCACCTCCGAGCTCTGTCAGGTCTCCCGGGCCTCAGATTCCTCTGTGGTGACACGGAAATACTAACAGGGCCGCCCCCGCCTTGAGCTGTGGGATTACAGAGTGCATATCTGCACAAGGTGAGTGGGTTATTGACTGGTTCTCCCCTCTGGGTTCCTCAGCAATAGGATGACCTCAGGAGGGGTTGCCAGGGGCTGCGCCGAGACCCTCCAAAAAGGCCCTGTCCCCCAGTTACTCACACGTGAACCCCAGAGAGGGGCCATGACTCCTGACCCTGCCCAGACCCTGAGAGGTTAGGGTTGTTTCTCTCCTCCTCCCCCTCCCACCTTCTCTAACTCCTCTCTCTCTCTCTCTGTCTCTGTCTTTCTCTCTCTCCTTCCCAGTCTTGCACTCTTGCTCATTCTCTCATGCTCATTCATTCTCACTCTCTTATTTTTCTTTCTCATTCTCCCACTTTCTTACCCCGGTTCAACTAATACCACAGAGCTCTACCTCAGGCTCAGACTGAAGTCAGACTCCCCCAGATGACATCCTCCCCTAACCTCCTCCTCGGTTTCTCCTGCTCCCCTCTCTCTGTCACTGGTTTTTCCCGAGAGCGTGCTCTCCATAAATCATGTGCACGTGATCCCCCAGCTCTGACTGCGCTTGCAGTGAATTCTTATCTAGAATGCCACCGTGGGTTCTAGGGCAGCAAAACCAGTGCAGACATGTCCTGCCCTCCGGAAGCTTCTGGCCTGATGGGAGAAACAGTATGACAGAGAATATGGGCAATTCCCAGCCTTCTAGGTACCATGGAAGTCTGCTCAGGCCACCATGGAGTACATGGGAGCAGGTGATCTGTTGGATTTGTGAAGGGATAACAGGTAAGGCTTCATAGAGGAGGCAGCCCAGGTTAATAAGGAAGTTAGGAAGAGAAAGCACATGAAAAGAGACACAGTCTCTCCCAACAGGAGGCGTGACTAGGTCATGGGTTGGCCAGAGTAGGAGGCACAGGGTAAGGGGGGAGAAGTTGCAGGTTCTCATCACAATGCGCCTCTAGGTACTCAGCTAAGGAGCTCAAACTTTCCCCTGAGGGCAGTAGGGAGCCATAGAAGGTCGTAGAGAGATCCAGGCTGCTTCTGAGAGTTTATCTTGGCTGCAAAGTGAAAAGAAAGATTTGAACAAAGCAAGTAGAGACCTCTTAAGTCCCTTTCAAACAGAGGCTTCTAGAAGTCTCCGGAGAAGACAGGGAGAGCTGTGAGACATGGAGAAGAAAGTAGGGTAAGAGCTAGCTTGCCACCTCCCATCAATGGCAACAACCAAGAGAAAAGGCCAACACAGCAAGCAGCAGGCAGAGGAGCCTACCTGTGTGCCAGGCTCCACCACACATCACCAGGCCAGACCCAGAGCCGCTTGGGTCCATCTTGAAGCCAGCAGACAGGGCAGGAGGACAGATCCAGGCAGCAGGGGTTAGCAGGGCCAGGACAGATGGGAGAAAGCCGCATCAGGCCCTGGGACAGAGCCAGGTGGGCACAAGTGCCATCCCGTCCCTTGGGGGACATAGATGGGGCCAGCTGGGAGAAGGAATATTCTGGTCACTAGCCTGGCTTGGACTTGTGGCCTTTCTGCAAGTGTGACACTGGCTGACAGCAAGTGGGCTGAGGCCAGAGGTGGGGAGGGGATGCAGAGGCTTCCTCATCAGTATGCAGCACCAGACTCCCCCCCTCACTCTTGCCAAGCACCGAGTGCAGAGCTGCAGGGAACAGGGCAGACAAGGCACCAAGAACCAGGAGTCCTGGGAAGACAAGGAGATGTTTGTTGGGGTTCTGGCCACCAAAGGAGGTCGCAGGGCCCAGGACAGGGCCCAGGGTAGACCCAGGCTGCCTGTGGAGGCAGAGGGAGAGTAAGAACCCCTGGCTCCTAGGGGAGCAGCTCTCTGCCCCTTGGTACCCCACCTATTGCCTTTCCTCTCAGACTGCCTGTTCCCTGGCTTTCTAAGACCCTGTGGCTTCTAGAAGGTGCCAGCTTGAACCCCTTTCCACGCCCTAACACAAACAGCTCCTGCTAAAGGGACTGGAGGGGAGGGCACAGGCCTGTGGAGTAGGGTTGAGCAGAGTGGGGGTCTCTGATGCAGCTGAGAGCTATTGTCACCCCTGCCCTCCAGGAGTTCGCAGTCTAATGGGGGGAGACAGATAGCGTCACGACCACCCATGGTGCAATCAGATATGGAGGGTAAATGGCATGTATACTTAGTAACCCGGAGAAGCGCTGTGGGGAATCATTAGCACTGCTCTCCGTGGTTTCCCTGCATTAACTCCTTTCCTCCTCGCCGCAGGGGCTGCGGCTCGCTCCGTTTTACAGAAGAGGCAGCTAAGGCACAGAGATGGTGAGTAATTCGCCCAAGGTCACACTGGGAGAGTGGGCTTTGTCCCAAGTGGCTTGGCTCCAGAGTCTGTGTCCTCAGTCACCCGTCCAGTGAAAAGGACATCTGTGACCTGTGCAGCAGCCCGAGTGCTTGGAGGGCTCAGGGCCTTCGGCCAGGTAGACATGTGTCACTTCAAGTGACACCTTGGACAAGTCCCTTGTCTCCTCTAAGCCTCAGTTTCTTCACCAGTTAAGAGAGGATCAACACCTACCTTGGGGGCGGAGGGCTGCATTAGCACAGGCCTGCTGCCACAGCGTGATCTGCACCTGTTTTTCAAGGGCCTCAAGGCCCCTTCGCTGGTGGAGAGGCAGCCAGTGGGAGCTGTGGGCACCAGGTACCAGGCCCTGCAGGGTGAGGGCCCAAGGGATAGCTTATGAAGAAGGCAGGGCTGGCCTCTCCCCAGCAGAATAGCCAAATCCCTAGATTATCTGCCCCAAGTCACCTAACCTGGCTTCATCTGGGGCCATCTGGGAGCCCTGGGGTTCCCAGGTTGTTCTGAGCCACCCACACAGGCCCCGATCATCCCTTTCACCAGGGGTAAGTCAGTCAGCAGCCCCCAGAGGGCAAGGACCAGGGGCCCCAAATCAGCCACCATCTAGATGACAGACCTCAATCTGAGGCTGAGATAGTGAGGGAGGGCAGGCTAGGGTAAGGGGGGGAGGGAAGCACCACTTCCACCAGCCCCATTGAGGGGTTCCAGAATCTGCCTGGGATTAGCTCCCCACAGGAAAGCCAGCCTCAGCCACCACCCACTGCAAGGGGATTTGCAGATGGCTCCCTGATGCGATCTCGGGCCCTCCCTGGCTGGCATCCACCAGCCTCAGATGCAATTAGGGGAAAATAATGTGTAAACGAGAGCTGGAGCCCGGGTTGCTGTGGGCGGGCACGAATGGCTCCCGCGTGGCTCCAGCCCTGGGCCTCTACCCACCTCTGTGAGCTCACAGCTCTGTGACCTGACAGCTCTGTGACCTTGCAGTTCTGTGACTTTGCTGCTCAGTGACCTCAAGCTCTGTGACCTCCCTGCTCCTGACCTGGAAGCTCTGTGGCACTGGCCCTTTCTTGCTGAGCACCTTCCCAACCCCACCTCCCATCTCACTGCCAAGAAACATCTACTTCCAGCCCCATCTCCTCCATGACACTTTGATGAAACCACCACCACACACGTGCACGTGTACATACACACTTCCCCCCCTGCACACACACACACACACACACAGGTTAGAATGTATCTTCCTCCACCTGGGGAAGTCTGTCCGCATCAGGGAACGCCTCCACCGCTAGCAGCTGGGAGTTGGGCTCCCAAACCAAGATATCAGCACCACGTGACAGACACCAGAAAGGACCCTGGAGAAGTGCAGCACGCATTTGCCCTACAACAAGTTCCAAGTTCCTGACATGCTTGGCCTGACTATCCACCTCAGTTACTCCTGGAGATCCGAGCAGCCTCATCTGTTGCTGTCCAGGAGAGCGAGTTCACACCCAGGAAAAAAGGACATTATTCCAGAAAAAAGGAAAGACCAGCGGGTCAATCATGGACCAACAACTTGTAGCACGAGGAGTTGGTGTAACCGGAGGAAGAAGGGGGAAACGGGAGGTAGGGTGGGGGATAAGGGCCAGACCTAAGGGGAACGACAACCATACAGATGTGACCAACATGGTATGAAAATTTCAAAATAAAAATTTTTAAATTTTAAAAAATAGGAAAAGAAAAAAAGAATTTATCTTCCACTCTTATGTCCAGGTTATTGGGCATGTACACTTGAATAGAGCACCACACGGGGTTACACCAGGCTCTCTACCAATCTCCCAGTTCCAGCTACATACTGCCACCCAACAGATAACTGCCAACTTCATGGTCGAAAATAGCACTCCGACTTTGTTCACCAACCTGTGGTTTCAGCAGACATGGTAGAGCTCGCTGCCCTCTGCTCTATTCAGCTGGGGTGGCTGGAAGGCTCATCTGGAGGCCCCTCTCATGTCTGGGAGCTCATGCCAGTTGTGGCGTAAGAGCTCAACTGCAGCTAGGTCAGAGGCCCTGGGTGCAACTAAGGCTCACAGCTGCTGGACTCCCTTTAGCATGGTGATGGATGCCAAGAGGGAGCATCTGAAGATGGGGCAGAAGTTCTAGCCCCCTTTGACTTCACCTCGGGGGCCACACAGCATCCCTTCTGCCATAATTATAGGCTCTCTTATTCCCAGGGAGGGAACACAGGGCCCACATGTCCCTAGAGGGGCATCCATGGCCCACTGACGGGAGATCCTATGGGACGGCAACTGCCAGCACCTCCATCTTTACACAGTACATTGTCTACCTTCCCTTCCTGGACTTTATGGTCCATGAGGACAAGTGACACCAGATAGTGCTAAAAAAAAATACTTGCAGAAGGAAGGGAGGCTTGAAAGAGAAATAGAGAAGGAGGGAGTCTGCAGCAAAAGTGTAAAGACTCTTTAGAACTGGAAGTCACGGGGGGGGGGGAAATCATCTTATCTAACTCTCCCATTTTACAGATGAGATCAGTGAGGGTCAACGGGACACACCCTGGCCAATAATATAGATTCAGCTGGTCAAATCCAGTTTTTGAGTCCCTCTTCTCTCCATGATAGGGGAGGGAGGGCCCCTTAACCCCTACCTCAGATCTTGGGCCTGCCAGCACCCAGAGCCAATGCCATCTTGGCATTTGGGGGCATTGACATCATCCTTGGACTCAGTCTCCCCAGACTTTGTTTCTCAGGCCAGGTCCTTACCACATCCTTGCTCCAGTCTCTGCCTGTCTCCCAGCGGTCTGGGCCCAGAGCCAGGGTCTACCCCATCACCCTGGGTCTACCCGGGTTGAAGCTGTCCTGTCCTTGGATCTGCCGTCAGTTTTCCTGGATTCCAGAAAATGGAGCTTAGAAGGGAAGAGGGTGCCTGTCCACTAAGCCCTAGCCAGGGAAAGTAGCAGAGTCCAGTCTGTTCAACCAGGGTCCCCTTGGAGAGAAGTGTGACCCTCCCCCAAGCAGTCCTTTCCCCCCAGCCTGGCAACATCCAATTCTGCCATTTCAACGGTCACCAAACAGTTCAGTTATCTTCTACAGGGGAACAAACAGTCCCAAAGCATCATGACACCAAAAGCCATTCTGTGACCACTCGTGATGCTGGGTATCAGTGACCCAGGCAAGGCTTTGCTGGATGATTCTTCGGCAGTCGGCTCCTCTGAGTCTCTTCGCTGTTGGGCATCATGATCCCATCACTGCAAGGGATCTCTCTCCAGCAGTGTGGTCCAACTTGTGACATGATGGCTTAGGGTCCTCAGAGACCAAGGCAGACACTGCCCGTCCTCATAAAGCTAAGCCTGACATGAGCACCATATCCCTGTGTCAATTAAAGCAGCCAGGACTGAGGGAAGAGGTGACAGACCCCGCTTCTCCATGGGAGAAATGTCAAAGTGTCCGTGTTCCTCTTTGATCTGCCAGAGCCAAACCACCTTCAGACCTGGGGACCAGCTCCAGGCCAGGTCTGTCTGGCCTCCAGGAAGCTCTGTGTCATGACTCAGGCCAGATTAAGCTTTTAATGGACAAAATTGCATCCCTCCTAAATGTATACGGTGAAACCCCAAATGCCAGGAGCTCAGAGTAGGACTGTTTCTGGAGATGAGGCCCTTAAGGAGAGGGCTAAGAGCAAGGAAAGCCATCAGGGGAAGCTCAATCCAATCTGACCGGTGTCCTTCTAAGAGGAGGAAGCTTAGACACACACACCCCAGAGATGAGCTTGCACGGAGGAAAGGCCACATGAGAACATGGTCAGAAGGTAGCCGTCCATAAGCCCAGCAGAGAGGACTCAGCAGAAACCAATCTCATGACAACTGCGTCCTACACTGCCAACCTCCAGAGCCATGAGCAAAAAGTACCTGATGTTTAAGCCACCCCATCAGACTAGCACAGGCCTCCTCTGGGTGGTCAATACATTGGCATTTGGGCCTCTATCATGCTCCAGTGAACTTGGTGAGAAGCCTATTGTTCAGCTCCTTCCAGAGGCTGATAAACATGGCAAGTTCACAGCCCAGGTGGTGGAACCCACACGAATTCTTATTTATAAAGACTCCTTAGAGGGCTCAGTCAGGGGCAGCCAAGGTACATGGCAGCCAGAGCCAGTAGCCAGTCAGTGCCCACCTGCCCTCACACACCCCCTATTCCTGGAGGTGTCAGAAACAAGTGGTCAGCCTCCGCTGGGCCTGGGCCAAGATCCCCTGAGCTTGTGAGAGGGCTGCTGAAAGACCATGCCAAGGATGCAGATCCAAGGCTCCGTATTGAGTGTATCCAGGTATCGGCTGGGATGGCAGATGTTTGTCACTGGATCACACCAGACACCTCTGTGGTTTCTGTCTCCTTGGCACCTTCCAAGGCCTCCCAGAGAACTCTGAGCCTAAATTTCTCCTCATTCCACATAGGATGGTGCTGACCGATCCCGAGGCACAAGGTTAGCCTGTGAGATGTAATGCCCAGAGGTCGAGCTTCAGGGGAGTGGAAGACGGTGAGATGACTGTCACTGTCATCATCTCCACAGGATGCCTTTCTAGGGTAAGAGAGTTGTGCTCACTCGAAACCCAGTTCTGGCCCCCACCCCCACCCCCCACTCCCAGTCAGCATATCCTACCAACACCCACGGGGGTTGGGTCACTCACTCAAGCTATCTTGCACCCAGAAAAGCCAACAAAGCACCAAGAAGAAGGGGGAGTCTTGCAGGGAGTTGTGCCTTTGACACACAGGACCCCAGCCCCCCAGTTTCCAGCCTGGACTTTGTGTATCCAAGCATACTCCCCACATCCCCAGGGTGGCCTGGGTTCCAAACTAGGGGAGGATTGGTGCCCAGAGTCAGTATCCACAGGGCATTCTCTCCCAAGGCTAGAGGAGGGCTAGGTAGACATCCAGAGAAGAGGAGGCTTCTGCTTACTTTCCAGATGCAGGCCTGGCTTGCTGCAGTAGAAGCAGAGGAAAAGACACCAGGAAAACTCTGGGCAGAGGCCTGCCGTCCCCCAGCTCTGACAGGGACCTCAGCCCTGGGTCTCGTGGGCAGTGTCTGGTTTCCTCTCACAGCAACTTCAATAAAGGCTGCTTTCTTTTAGCTTCATTGTATAGGGTCAAACTGAGACTCAGAGAGGGCAGGTGATAGATTCAAGGTCACACAGCTGGGAAGAGGCAGATCCCAGATTCAAAGGCAGACCTGTCTGATGCAGTTTCTGGTGTCCTTCAATTCTACCCTCTGCTAAGCCTCCGGGGTCAGCTGCTCGTGTGCATGTGTGCGTACATGTCCCTGAGCATGTATGTGTGAGTCTGGAGCTATAGAAATATATTTCAGCACAATACAAGTAACAGCGTAAATGACACTGTGCTATTTTAAAATTTCATCAGCAGTTCCTGGCGTTAGGGAATTGCTCGCTGGCCCCAATTCACAGCCATGATCACAGGCTTCTCTCCCTCGGTTCTGCTTCTCTCCCTGCCCCTCTCATTCCCCACTTGCAGTTCGCCCCCTGGAAAATTCTTCTAATTTATTAGACAGAGTGATCCAGTCCTCACTTAACTTCACCCACCCATCTAGACTGGGAAAAGGCCCAATAAGGCTCACCAAGTGTCGCAACAGTCTTAACACCAACCAGAGGAAAAAGCCCTGTCCTCTGCCTACCTCACCCCCTACCACCTTCCATACTCGCCACAATTTGAGACTCTGAGTTGGAAAAAAGCAGCTCGAACAACTGTCTCACTTTCCAAAAGAGTACACCAAGGCCCAGACTGCAATGTGGTTTGTCCAGTGCCAAGGAGGATGTTTCTGGAGATTTAGGGAGTGAACCGGGGACAGAGCTCCTAGATGTCACTCAGCCCAGCGCTTCCTCATGCTCCCTGGGCTGAAGGACTGACTTCGGCTGTTGTAACGAGAGGAAGTTTATAGTCGCTTGGTGGTAAATGATTCCAAAATTTAGCAGCTTAAGACAGCAAACATTTGTTATCTCACAGTTTCTAAGGGTCAGGGACCTGGGAGCAGCTTAACTGCGTGCTGGTGGCTCCGAATCTCTCACAAGACTGCAGTCAAGCTGTTGTCTAGGGACGCAGTCTCTTGAGATTTCATTGGGGCTATAGGATCTGCTTTCATGTTCACTCACATGGTTATTGGCAAGAGGTCTCAGTTCCTTGTTTCATGGGCCTCTTCGTAGGCTCATGACGTAGCTTCCTCTAGAGTCAGTGATCCATGGGTGAGAGAACGAACCTGAGACAGTAGCAGCAGTCTTTTTATAACCTAATCTCAAAAGTGACAAGCCATCACTTCTGCCATATGCTACTGGTCACATAAATCAACCGAAGAACAATGTAGATGCGCATAGTCCACAAGTGTGAAGCCTAGAATGCAGAATCTTTGAGGTTCATCTTAGAGGTCACCAACTACAAAACACAGGAGAGCAGTGGCTTTAAGAAGAGAAAAATGTGTTTCCCTCTTTCCCAGATAAAGTCAATGGAAGTGATCCATTCCATTTCCATAAGGGATCTAAACATCTTCCATCTTGTTTCTTTGCCACCTCACAGTCCAAGGTGGCTGCTCAAGCTCCAGCTATCCCAGCTGCACTCCAGTCAGCATGAAAAATAAAGATCCTCTTCTCTTTATAAGCAGTTTCCAGAACTAGCATTTGATGTGTCTGCTTACATCCTCTTGGCCAACAATTAATCACAAGATCACTTCTATTCTGTAAAGGAGGCTGGGAAATGCAGTTTTTATTTCAAATGCCTGTGTCCCTGGAAATAATTCAGGGGCTTTATTACCAGAGGGAAAAAAGGAAAAAGTAGACAGTAGGAATCAACTAACAATCTCTGTCTTTGAGTAGGCATTAGGAGTCAACTAACAATATGAATTAATCATATTTCTCCTGGAACTGAAAAATGGTTCAAGGTTAAAACTGCAATGAGCTACCACTTTTCATCCACTGGAATGGCTAAAATAAAAACAACAGATAGCAGCGAGCACTGCAAGGATGAGAAGAAGCAGCTGTAACCATCGGTCGTGTCTGTGGGTGTTTAGACTAGCCTGCCCCTCTGGAAGGCCATTTGGCCTTTTCTTATAAGGTGATACAAGCACCCAGCACAGGACCCAGCATTCTTATCCCTGGGTACCTACACCCACCCACCCACACCCACCCACCCACACACACACACACACACACACACACACACACACACAGGAAAAGCATCTGTCTCCAAAAAGAGAGATTTGAGCATGAATGTCTGTAGCAGCCGTATTCACAGTAGGCAAACACTGGCAGCGACCCAAATGCCCGTCACGGGTTAATGAATATACAGTCACAGTGGAAAACTACTCAGCAATAAAAAGAATCAAGTTATTGATAAACACAATTTGGATGGTTTCGCAGAAGAAAAGGCCAAGCAGGAAAGAGGATACGTCGTTTGCCTCTATTTACGTGAAATTCAAAGACGGCGAAATTAAACTGCAGTGATAGAGATCCAGAAAAAATGCAGGAGCCGACACCCCGCAGACCCCACCCTAGCCAGCTGCCTGCTCCCCAGGCAGGGTCACGCTCAGTGCTCGGTCAGGCATAGCAGCGCAAGCAGAGTTCTTGGGGTCGGCCAGGGAGCGGGGTCATGCCGCAAGCCTGCAGCGCCGCTGGTCAATATGCAAGTGGTAATGACAATGCATCAGAGCCACCTGAGGTCCCGCCTGCCTGATTTCTGCTGACTGTGGTCCTTCAGCTTGGCACACCTAGTTCCCCAAAATGCACAGAAGACTCAGGCTGGGACCCATAGCTCCAGCACGACCTTGCCATCCCCATCCCCTTCAGCCTCAAAAGCCCTCCAGCATGACCAGGATGGAGCGAGCTAGGTGGCGATGCTGTCAACTCCCATCTGATAGAGGAAACCAAGACCCAGAGGGTCTTGCCAAGTGTCACCTAGGGGCTGAGAGGCAGAACCTAGAATAGCACCCCCATCTCTGGGCTCCCACTCCAGTGCTCACATAGCCACAGAAAACTTTCTGTGTTGCTCAGTCCTTTCCTTCCAACCTTTCCAAAGGACCTGAAAGACTCCCCACAAAAGCCTCTTTTCCTTGCTTTTTCTCTGAGAACTCATGCAAAAACAAAAATCGGACCAGAACGTTACAAAAACATTGAAGCCCAAAAGTCACGGGGGGTTTTCCTTGACCCGGAATCAAAAGCAGCCAGTGCTTCAACACATCACAGCCCATAGGAGGAGGCGGGTTTCAAACTGCCCAGGGAAGTGGGGCCTGCCTCCCCTGCCTGCAGCTGTGCGATGGGTGGCCACCAAGGAGGCATCCAGGGAGGCTCAGAAGCCCTTCCCAGGAGACAGGCTCCTCCATGCCCACGACAGTCACACATCACTTAGGATGTTTCTATCAACGACAGACCACATACATGACGATGGTAAGACCACCCTGTGGTTTAAGTAAATAGGGGCCTGCGCCATGTAGGCTTGTATACACTCTGTGGCATCCACACAACAAAAATCACCTAGCAACACACTTCTCGGAATGCATCCCTGACATTAAGCCATGCGTGACTGTACGAGGGACCAAAATACCAGGTAAAAAAAAAGGCCTTTTCCCAGAATCGAATGACAACATGACATTTACATGTCCAGGTACCTTGAGCTCTTCTCTCCTTTTTCATAGTTGCTTGGGTCTGCCCCCAACTTAGATACCATCTAGAAGCATCGCCTTGCTCCCTGACCAGGAGGTTCTGCAAACTCGATACTACCAACAGCAGTGCATCTGTGATTCATTGAGCTCCTACTGTATGCCAGGCGCTATTCAGTTCACTCGAATTCCTAGATTGCCAACAATGGAAACAAAAATCCAATCTGGGCAAAGGGGAATTTACTTGAAGTTGGTTGGAGAGGAGCTGATGGATCGATAGGTTGGAAGTCTGGAGAACACTTGGCATTGTCATTGGGGCCAGTGCAGGTGGAGAGAGAAACATCCATCCTACCACTCAAGATTCAAATGCAGGAACACAAAATGCAAGATGGCTTTGGACAACCGGCAAGCATCTTCCTCCCCAGTTACACAACCCAACAATTCCACTCCCGAGTGTTAACCAGGAGAAATAAGAGCATGTGCTCATAAAAATACTTGCACGGGAATGTTCTCAGAAACTTGATTCTTAATAGCTCCAAATGGAGTCAAATCAAATATCCATCCACTGATAAGTGGATGCACAAATTGTGGAGGAGCCATATAAGGGAATATTACTCGGCGATTTAAAGACATGTGTGAACGGTACTCATAACTATGGGAATGCGTTTCACAGATGTTAGGTGGAGAACAAGAGACTAAACACAAGAGAATAAACATGTGCTGTGAGATTCATATCTATCAAAGCCAAGAAGAGGCTAAACTAACCTACAGTGACAGGGAGCAAAGCCCGGGTGCCTCTGGTAAGCAACAGGACGTGCTGGGAAGGGGATGAGGGAACTTTTGCGGTGATGGGAATGTTCTCTATCTTGATTGTAGTGGTGGTTACACAGATGCATATGTTTGCCAAAACTCATCAAATTGCACACCTTCTGTGCATTTCAATGTATGCAAATTAGGCTTTAATTAAAAAATTAAATTAAAAAGAATCGAAGGCAAGGTTTGTGCCAGGAGCAGGAGATAAGATAGTGAACAGGGCAGGCAGAGTCCTGTCCAGAGGGAGCTTCCATCTGGCCCCAGAGCTAATAAGTGACAGAGCAGGGGACAAGGAGACTGTCCCGCTGCCTGAGTCCCTCCCAGCTCTCCCCAGTGTTGCCCTGGACAGCACTGTCCACGATGACAGGAGCTCCCGGGAGGTGGCCCACAGCTGCCCCAGAGGCTAGAGGTCCATCTTCCAAGGGCAGCTGCCCGGCAGCCCCGTAAGGAAAGCCGAGTTCAGATCCTGCCACCCAAGCCTGCACAACGCTGCCCAGGCTCGCCCTCCAAACACTCCTGGTGCCCAGGACCTCGCTAAAAAGGGAAACTTCATTTCTTTAATTCTGAGCCGAGGAAATAGAAAACACTCAGGACCAGAAAGGAAAATGTCACTGGAAAAGTACCAAACTCCTAAAGGATATTTTCTCTCTTTTTTTTTTTTTTTTTTGAGATTAGGTCTCCCTATTTTTGCCGGTGGAACCGCAGGCTCACGTGGCCCGGGGTACCACAGACTCAAGCAATCCCCAGCCTCAGCTTCCCAGGTAGCTGGGATGACAAGTGCGTGCCACCACACCCAGCTATATTTTGGGGGACTAGGTCTCGCTACGTGCCCCCGGCAGGACTCGAACCACGATCCCTGGCCCTAGCCGTAGCTTCCTAGGCTGCCACCTACAGGCATGCGCCACCATACCCGGGCCCCCCTAAAGGAATATTCTTTCCCTTCTGGCCAGGTGAAAGAAAAGGGACGGTCTAAATAGAAATCAGGGGCACTCAAGAAGACTGGAGAGATGGGGAAGGTGAAGCACTGCCTTTAGGGGGTGTACTTTGCCAGTCGCCATCTGCTGAGGTCCCCAGACGTCACCCTGTAGCATCTGCTGAGGTCCTCAGACGTCACCCTGTAGCAATCAGTCACTTAATGACTGACTGTTCAGGCTTTTGTCACTCTGGCCCTTAAGACCCTAGAGGCTGGAGTGACCAGCAGAACCCACCACAGTAGAGACTATCACCCACACAAGCCCCAGGTCCCTAGTCCTGATGGATAGCAAGCACCCTGGGAAATGGTTTCCACACCGTGAGCTCTTCCTCCTTCTGTGTTGTAGCATTTTCTAGCTGTGTCGATCAACTAGTCCTGCCACTGTGAGGTCATCTTACTGTCCCCATATTCCAGATGGGGAAACTGCGTCCTTAAGAGACTTCTGTCTTTACTCAGAGACCCAGACAGTGTATAGAATCAGGGCAAGGGCCACGATCTTCTAAGTCTCACATTTGAAATTCTTCTCTCCACATTCACTTGTAATGACAGGGAAATTTTCTCAGGCCCAAGAACCTTATAGGACAGTGAGGCTGACCCAGGTCCTGGCCATGTGGCAGGCAGCCTCTAAGATGACCCCCAGATGTCCCTCACCTCCTAAGTGTGTGCTGGACTGAGGGTCTTTTCCTAACACATGGACAGGGTACATGTCATAAGACGTCACTTCTGAGATTAGGTTACAAAAAGGCTGTGCCTCCCATCGTCAGCTCTCTCTGGCTCACTCTCTCTGTCTTACGTCACCAGCTGATGTGTCATAAGGACACTCTGGCAGTCTAAGAAGAGCCTCACGTGGAACGGAACCCAGACCTGTCAGTGAGCGCGTGAGCGAGCTTGAAAAAGAGATCTTCCCAGGCCTCCTGCCAACGCCAGGGGTGCGAGCCATTCTGGAAGCGGGTCTCCCAGGCCCACTCAAGCCTTGAGATCACAGCAGACCTGGCTGATGCCTTGGCTGCATCTCATGATGACCCTCAGCCACAGCCATCCAGTTAAGTTGTTCTGGATTCCTGCCCCACAGAAACGATGACAAAAACGTTTGCTGTCTCAGGCTGCTGAGTTTGGGCGTCAATGTAACGCAGTGACGTAATGCAGAAGCAGTAGTGCAGAAGGCCATGATACTACTGCACTGATAACTAGTACCTCCTCACCTCCAGTCCGCTCAGGCCAGAGCACGGATCCCTGACTTTCTTGGCATGACACACGCACAGGCATACGTGTGCACGCACACGCAGACAAACCTCCTCCTCTTAACATCTTCGCCTATCTGACTTGGTTTCCTTTCCTCGCTTGTCTCTCTTCCCTTTTCCCTACAAAAGCATGTCAAAGTCAGTCCTCCTGCATGGAGAACACAGGAAATTGCAGGTGTGTTATCCCAGGAGAAAGCGAGGCTCGAGGTTCCGCGAGCTGTACCAGTTACCTCGGCTGCCTGGAATGTGTCCCCGGTGCCTTTAGCGTGACTGCCTTTGTTTCCAGCTCACCCTAAATTGCCGCTGTGCCAAATGCTGAATGTGACCAGAAATGACACAGGATGAATAATGTGGCATATAATTATCACCACATTTCAGATGAGGGCAATATGCATTTTTCTCGGAGCCGAAGGGATGCAATTTTATTTTGTAACACAAAATGCTCCATTTGAGGGTCAGTTTTCGAGCAGCCCTTCATTCTGAAGCAATTTCACGTGAATAAAAGCATTTGTATTCATGCGCTGCGCAATGCACATTATCCCAGCCCCGACTCCCGGTGTAGACTTCTCCGCACGGTTCCAGCTCTTTTCAATGAACCGGCCCCAAAACCAAGCACGAGAAAGTGACAATGAAGATGTTCTTGACTTATCTGAGGTCTCCGGATCTTTGCCTCCTTCCCTGCCCAATGGCAACGAGTGACTTGTCTATAAACGGCTCTCGGACCTCACTGAGAGTGGGAAAGGGGTGTTAAACACTTAAAACAAAACCACGCACCCTGTGTAACACTGACCTTCTGTCCCTGGATGAAGATGTCTTCTTTTGTTCTATCTACCCCCCCCCAAAGACTCTGAGTCAAGGGTTTGGGTGCGGGTAGCTAGCCTGGGAAGCATAATCATCTGCACCGGCCCCCTGATCAGGGGTTGGCAGGGTAGGATTCCTAGGAGACGTCTTTCCTTGACTCACAACCTCTTGTTCGTCCTCATATGGCTATCCCTCTGTGCTAGCTCCCAAGGTATCTGTGTCCACATTTCCCCTTAAAGGGAGGTCAGTCAAATTGGACTCGGGACCACCTTAATCGCCCCATTTTAACTTAACTCTCTCCTTAAAGTCATTGCGTCCAAATATAGTCAGTCACCTTGAGGGGAGGGGGAGGGGTTGGGTTTCAAACTGAGTTGAAGGGGACACTGTTCAGTCTCTAACGTCAGGTGACCCTAGAGGCATGACAAGGGTGGAAGAAGTGAGACTGGGAAGGGAAGATGCTAAGAAAGGTTGCACGAATGAGCAGGGTTTTTTCGTGGGCATCTGGGATGCAGGCTCTCAAGGGCTCTTCGGGACAGTCAAGCACCCTGCCCACCACAGAATCGCCTCTCCAGAGGGCGAGGAAGCCAAGGCACGGCACCATCAGACCCCACGTTATCAGTTAAGAGTTCTCTCCCAGTGGTGCTTGCTCCCGGCATCCCCAGACCGAGCAGCCATCCCCAGCTAGAGAGTACCCTTCAGCAGAGCCATGGGAAGTCCTGGGCAGAGACAAGAATGATCAGCAGGAGAGATGTCCTAGAAATTCAAAAGAGGAAGCCACCACCTTGAAAAACGAGAACACAGACCAGATTTTTATTTCCAGGTTGGAAATGACTCTCATTGAAAAGCCACAGGTCTAAAATGACACCAGCTCAGAACTGGCCCGTCAACTCTGAGCTCCTTGCTGCACAGACAGGCAGCATGCGGCCAGCCCAGTTATGTGACAGACCGGAGTTGGCAGAGGAAAGAAAGAGATGAGGAGCCCCCTAATTCCAGACTCCAGGCCAGTGTTCTCCCCATGCCAACAGGCTGCTTCCTCTTGTTACTTTCTTTCTCATTGAGCAAAAACAGGCTTGGATTTGATAGTCCCTTTGCTGGCTAATAAACTCTCAGCTCGCCAGAAAACACAAACGAACAACACAGAAAATCTTAGAAAGGCCAGTGGTCATTCCCCTCCCACCATATGCCGTTCTCCCTCTTACACAGCCAGATAGAGACCCCAGGAGTCTGGCAGCAAAGAGAGCCCACCCTCTAGTCACAGGAAGCTATACATGGAGCCAGGCCTGAGCCCCAGATGTGTAGAGCAAGCTTACCAGAAAGGCACCAAATTCTTTTAAGGCCCCCAAAACGTCTCCCATGCCACAGAACCACATTCGGACTCCCCCTAGGAGAGCTGACCACACCAGTAGTAATAAAACCAGGCATTTTTATAGATATCCCAATTTGTGTTGATCATTTATTCTTCACGCAATAACCTTGTGGGGTCAATATCACTGACTCCATTTTATAGATGTGCAAACTGACCACCCAATGAATATCATCTGGGACCATTTACCTGCTGGTAAATTGGGCACTTCGACCTGAATCTGGGGTGCTCACTGGGTTGAGACTATTGTGCCAAAAAGGCAGCCTGCAGGGACTGATGAAAAAGCAAAATTCTTCATTTTCCTCCTTAAGGGACTCCAGAGGCTGCTGGCACCAACAATGCAGTTAAAGCTCACACATCTCTCACCTGGGATCCATGAGATTTCTAGAACATTCCAAGAGCAACAGCCCGAAAGTCCTGAAGGATTGCTACCAGTTATGAGGTACAGCAAAGCAAAGAGACAGCCACCGATGCTCTCCTGCAGCCTGAGAAAAAGAGAAGTGGTGCAGACCACTCCACTGTCCATATCAAGAATATGTGATGAAGGCAGAGGAGGAAGAACCAAGAACTGATGACCACCGATCTTCTAGAGTTTGTTCGCTCTCAGACCTAGGAATGGTAAGCTATCAAGGCACCTGCCAGAAGTCAACCAGCATCTTTGGTTTTCAGACACTGCCTGCAAGACAGACACCAGCAGAGCATCTAGCTGACTGCCACTGCATCCATCTACCCACCCATCCTCCTGTTCTTTCATTCTTTCATCCAATAAATATCGAATGAGTGTCTACATGTGCTAGGCATTGTTCTAGGCACTAAGGATACAGTGGTGAACTAGACAATCACCAACAAGAGCTTTTATCCCAACAGGAGGAATAGACAATACTCAACATCAATGAGAAAGACACATAATCTCTTTGGTTGTATGTGCTAAGGAAGAAATAAAGCAGGAAAGGGCCAGGAGATGTTCAGAAGAAGATGCTCACTCCTCAACAGGGTGGGGGAATGGAGAGAAAGATCACTCATCAGGAGATTTGAAAGAAGGAAAGGAAGCAACCCCGGGGAATAGGGAAAGAACATTCAGGAAAAGGAAACAGCAAATGCAAAGGGCCTGAGGCTGGGTGTGTCTGGGTTTGTGGGAGGACTGTCACAGAGGCGAGCTGGCCAGTGTGAAGCAAGTTTGAGGGAAGTGATAGGTGATAAGGTCGGAGAGGTGATGGGAACATGATGTAGACAATTGGAGTCACAGGGATCACTTGAGGCTATGTTGAACACCTTGCAAAGCCACTGGCTCTGTGTGGTCTGCTGCAATAATCTAGGTGAGAGGGTGATGGAGGCTAAATCCAGGTGGAAGCAATTGGGGGGGGGAGAGTAAAGTTCTGTGATTCTGGATCTATTCTGAAGATGGGATCTATAAAATTTGTGGAAGGATCTGGTGCGGATGTGAGAGGACACAAGGCTGACCCTAATGGGTTGGACCACACAATGGAAAGAGGGGACAAAGGGGACAGCAGGAGAGTAGGGGGAAATTGTTGACTTTCTGATGTCCACTAGCAAGCTAAGTCCAGAGGCTAAGGTGGCAATTGGATATGAGGGTTCAGGGAGAGAGTCATACCTTTGATTCCAGTCTGCAGTCTTACCTTTGGGAGTCCCCAGTATACAGAGGCCTTTAGAGCCATGAGACAGAATAAGAGCATAAAATAGGAAGAAGAGAAGGGTCGGGGGAGGGATGAAAGGGCCTGAGAAAAGTCTGCTGTGAGTCACTGTAGCAGATGACCACAGGCTTTGAGAAAGTCCAGGTTTGAGACCCCTTGGCCTCACCAAGGATGTACTCATAGAACCATGGACTCCAGGAATGAATGGGTCTCAAGGTCTAAAAACCCAAAGGGACTGGTGGATGAGGAAACCATCAAACAAACAAATAAATGAAAGACTAAGACTAGAGGAAAGAGAACAGGTCAGAGGTGCAGCCCTTCCTCTTGGTAATCAGGACACCTTATGTCCAGGGGCAAGGGGGCAAGGAATCTATTGTTGTGCACGGAGCAGGGTGGTGAAGGATGGGCAGGGCCCCTGGCACAAAGGACCCCTTTCTGGTTTTACAATTGGCTGGCCTAAGGTTTGAGCAATAAGACAGGCTGCTGGAGGCTAATCCGGAGCTGTAATTGCCAGTTACATATGTCTCTGATTGACTGAAAAACAATAAAATGAATGAATTCATGACTTAGCAATTTATAGACGGACTCAGGAGGTGACACCCAAGCAGCTGACTCCTGACAGTGAACTAGAGGTGATCCAGGATGGACTGGAGAGACTTCTTCTACAAAAAAAAAAAAAAAAGGAAAACTGAGTCCTCCGGGCAGCTGCCATGAAAGCTGGGCACACAAGGTGTTAGCGGCTTAGGAGGCACAGAGTCTAAGGCAGAGGGTGCACTGAATTGAGGCAGGAGAGGTCGATCCCAGAGAGGATGATAAACCACCGAAAGAAACTTGGCCCTAGTCTCCAGGCACTGGAAACCCCACAAAGGGTTTTCAGGAGGGAATAACAGAGTCCAATGTGCATTTTAAAAAGATCTTTCAGGCTGTTCTGCCGCAAGCAGATTTGAAAAGGGTCGGGCAAGCAGCCGAGAGGCCTGGAGACGGGATGCTGCCACTGATCCGGGCTTCCACACACACATTCCTCCTGGGAAGGGGGGGGAACCCAATAGATCAGGAATCTGGCACCTTCCCCACAGTCACTGTCAACCCGATCCCCGAAAAGAGATGACATGAAAAGGGCCCCTAGGGGAGAAGGGGTGGGATCTGCTGCTAGGGAAGCCTCATCTGCCAGCCCTCCCAGCAGGTGCTGACAGAGGGACCCCTGGGAATTCTGGCAGTGAGGGGTCCCCAGGCAGGGTAGGAAGCTGAAAGGTGAAAAGGGAAGGTGCCCTGACTCTCAGTTCTGCCGCTGGCCAGCCCAGAAAACAAACAAGGCAGCCAAGAGGGAGAGTTCCTGAGGGGCAAGGGTGGATCACTGGGGAGGAAGAAACACTCTGATACCAGATGGAAGCCTTGGTCCATCAAAGGGGAATAAGACTGTCCCGAGCCCCGTAGGTGAGCACCCCTCACCCCAAGCCACCTCTTGGTCCTGTGTGCTGGGAAGACAAATAATAAGCTTACAGATGAACACATTGGAACAGACTGTGTCAGAATGCCAAACAGGTAGACTGAGGCCCAGTCACCCCAGCTGAACTCAAGACTGAGAATTTCCACCTAGACCCTGGCCTACGACCATACCACCCCCTCCCTCCAAGCCACCAGGCACAGCCCCTCACTACTCTCTCACTGTGATTCTTCGTTCCCCAAGAGGATTCCTCTTCCAGGTCTGCCAAGGCCCCAGTACCGATGTTAGCTCTGGTCTGCACTGCGGGCCTGGGAGATTAAAGACCTTTCCCCAAATCCCCTAGCAAATCACAGCAGCGCTGAGGTAGCCACGATTCCCAAGCAGGGAGCAGAGAGCAAATCCCGTCCAGGCACCAGGGAACCCTCTCTCAGTCTCACAAGGCCTCTGAAAGCCACGGGCCGGCCAGCCTGAGACTTCATTAAAACCGCTCGGTGGCCTGCGTTTGCTGCAAACCCATTAAACAGCCGACATAATCCATTCATACATAAACATAAGGGAAAGGGAAGGAGCGCAGTCCCACAGGATGTGTGTCTGGGAGAAACAGTTTCCATAAAAATCCAAACAGAAATGGGGTTCACGGGGAGGTTTTGGCTGCAGTCAATTTTTGGCTTCTGGAAATTCAAGCCAGGAAAAGATTCCCTTTGTGGCCCATTTGGAAGCGCTCTGACTCAGATTCGCAGAAAAGAGGGCAGGAGAGGGGCTCTCTAGTCTTTTTGTTGACCACCCTGAAGCTGAGGAATTGTTCTAGAAACCTAAGGTACTAGTTCAAAGCGGCCAATTGGGGTCCTGGCGGCAGCAAAGTGCCACCTGAGGAGAAAGAACAAATGGCAGGTTAACACAGGCCTACCTCAGTCCCCCAAAGCCAGGCCACCGGTTGAGTGCTCAGAACAGCTTTGGCCACGAAGTACTCCCAGCACTTTGGAAAAGGGAGGAAGACTCCAAGATTTAAATAACTCAGGCAGCAGGATCCCAGTCCCTTCCCATGGGAAACTAGTCCACAAGCCAAGAAACCCCACCGAAGGGACCCTCTCTCCAGCCCGCCCCAAGCCTGCAGGCCCGCGGCGTGTACGCAGGGACGGGCACACGTGGTCTCACCAAAGAGAAGGTTAGGAACTGTTGGATTATTCTTTTAATAAGCTGGTAAACCAGTATTTTTATTCTCTGTCATCTTTAAAAGAAAAAAAAAAAAACAGAAGAATGCAGCTAGTTTCTTAAATTAGAGATCTGTTGTGTAATTAGTCCATTTTATCTTCTGCGGGTTGTTGCTGTTTTCCCTCTGTGGTTTCCAGAAATGTCATTGGCTATGCTTAAAAGTAGGATTTTTTTCCCTTCCAGAGAAAAATTCTATAAATATTTTCTCCCTTTTAGCATGTTTTAAATTTGAACGACATATTGTAAAGATAGCAAGAGTTATGAAAGCCTCTTTTGGCTGCCAATGAAATGCAGTGGGAAAACTGATTAGAGAGGGAACTTCTGCCCACAGGGAACACCACTGAGCCACCACCCCAGGGGTTTTAGGAGTCAGGGTACCCCCAGCAACCTCTGCTCACTGGCACTCTGTTTTTGTGAGTTGGGGAATACGGGAGGACTACGCAGGGCGAGCAGGCAGACTCTTCTCAGAAAAACAATGTCCTCTGCTGATGGTCAGAAATCCACCCTTAGTGATTCATTTCTTTGGATGAGATTTTTAGGAATGGATTTTACATAGTTAAGTATATTTTAACAGCTTCTTGGTTAAAATGCATACTCTTCTCTCCAGCACAGGTATGCAGATATACCACAAGTGAGTAAGAACTTAAGTAAAAGGGATATTCATAGCCAGGCTATTTGCAGCTGAAAAGAACCAGGAACAACCTGAATGAATACCTGTTAATAGGAAACTGGTTAAATACAGTGTGGTACGTCCTCATAATAGAATGGGATGCTGCCATGGAAAAGGAGGCCACAGAGCCATAGGTACTGAGGCAGAATGCTTTGTGAGATAAAGAGGTAAGTGAAAAAGCAGGCTTATGGAAGTTTAGCACGGGCTTCTAATATGCCTTCATTTGTCCTTTAAAAAGGATACCTTGTATCAGAGCTCCCAACAGGGGTGGCCTTCAGGAAGGGGAAAAGAGTCCAGAAGGGTGGACTTGCTTTTAGATAGAAATGTAGATGTTAGCCGGGCATGGTGGCGCGTGCCTGTAAGTAGCAGCCTAGGAAACCACAGCGGGGACTGGGTAATGTGGTTTGAGTCCCGCCCGGGGCAACGTAGCGAGACCTAGTTCCAAAAAAAATAGCTGGGCGTGGTGGTGCGCACCTGTAATCCCAGCTACCTGGGAAATTGAGGCTGGGGATTGCTTGAGTCTGTGGTACCCCGGGGCAACATGAGCCTGTGGTTCAACGGGCAAAAATAGCGAGACATGTAGATTTAAGCCTCAGATATTAATATAGGTATAGCCACTTGCTTATATACCTGCTTGCTTATAGAGTGCTATCATTTGATGTCTTTGAAAAGAATACATTGATACATCATCCTATACATATCTCTTCTTATGTGCCTCTGCTGTGTCTGGGAGGATCCATAAGAAGATTGGGGCGGGGGGGGGGACACGACAGAACACCTCTTGATTCCAAATCAAACCATTGAAGTCACTGGACATTTTTAAGAGGCTGCTGTCCCAGGTGGGGATGGGGCTAAGCGTGATAGGTGGGCTGGACCATCAGACTGAGGTAATAAACTTCATAGTGCTTTGTGTCACTTGGGACCAACACCAGGAAGCACAAACATGGGTGTATGTTTGTGTTCTACAATACCCTGTTCTACAATACCCTGTGGTCACTGCCACGACCACATGCAGGTGAGTAGACTTCTTTGTCTATGAGCACACTGAGCCCTTTTGCAGCTCAAGATGTGTGCTACCCCTTTTTGTGGCACCAGGACCTAACACACGCCTGTGCCCTAGAAGTGGGTGCTACACACTAGATCCAGTTAAACCTGTTGTGGTGGTGGGACCTTGGGCGAGTCACTTAATGCCTTGACACCTGTCTCTTCCTCAGTAAATTGGAAATGAGACCATTAGCTTCGTAACGCTGGTCCAAAGGCAGAGCTAAATAGCAGATGTGCCTGACACTGGGGGGCTTGCAGTGGGGTGTCTAGCCCCTATAGGACAGCATCTCCATAAAAGCTTATTGGACAAATCAAATCATCCCATGAGGCTGAGAGAGGTTAAAATGCAAACACTCCTTTAACGACCCTTATATACATATCTCTTCCTATGTGCCTCTACTCTCTCTGGAAAGATCCAGAAGTAGATGGGGGGATCTTTGGGACCCTGCGGTCAGGGAGGAAAGAGTTTATCAGAAAACTTGTTAGGGGTCCCCCTAGGCTGCCTAAGAACACCTAGGACCTGAAGAAAGAGGGTGGACACAGGGGGAAAGGGGAAGGACAGAGAGACCTTGTACCAATGAATAGTCACAGCTGTGTCGCTGAGCACTTGCAATCACCAGGCCCAGCAAACACTCACAATACCCCAGATGAAATCTATTATTGTTCCCATTCTGCAGACCAGGAACCTACGGACCAGGAAAAGGAAAGAACACTCGCGATCCTGTGAGGGAGGCAGGATTTGAACCTGGTTCTATCTGACTCCAAAACGTGTGGCCGACCCGCCTGCTGGCCCGCCTGCTGGTGAGCCTCCAGGAAGCTCTGCGTCACCCCTGCTTCATGCATGCCAGCTGTCTCCGTCTGTCACACCCAGAGTGCTGGCTCACTGAGCGCCAGGGAAATCTTCATGCCAAAGGGGCCTGAAAACCTCCCAGTCACAAACACAAACCCCAGCTCTGTTCTGGGCCTGTGTGGTTAGTGGTGGTCAGCCAACAGGGAGGGGCCTTCCCTGAGCCACCACCTGCAAGACAGTCGGTGTGTGCCCCGGCTCTCTCCCTCACCCTCCTGGCAACCCAAGGCTGTTGACCATTCGGAAACCATGAACTCTGATAAGAAATAAATCTTTGTGCATGGGGAATGTACAGAAGTGGAAGGAAGGGAATCCAGTCTGTTTCCTTTCTCCCTCTAGATGTGCCAGCAAGACATGGCTAAGAACATTTCAGAAGTCTTGGGGAAAAGTAAATAACTCCCCAAGGAGGAAGGGACTAAATTGTGTGGTGTCTGGCCTTAGCTAGGCCTTCCCAAGAGGGACCTGTGGTTGTTGAGTCCTCTATGCATCTCCCACCCAGTGCTGTCTTGCCAACATTTCACCCAATGTGGACCAAAGGTGCAGAGTGCAGCAGGAGAATGGGGAAAAGCAGATGTCTACTTAGTAGCCCCTGCCTGCACTCTTCCTCCCCCAGCCACACAGCAAATCTTGCTAGGTCCACTGGAGACTGTACCCATCCTCTGTTAAGGACCCATACAGCCAGGGAGCATCCTTAGACGGCCAGGCAGCCTGCCAGTGGTGCCAGGTCGCCTCCAGCCTGCCAGGAGCTGGTGGCCCAGCACTGGCAAGAGGCTATCTTGGCCTATTCCAGAGACCCCATGGGAGAAGGCTCAAGCTGCTAAAATGGCACTAGCGGAAGAGAATAAGGGACACTGGAGTTCTAGACCATATTTTGGTTTGGGCTGGTTTTGTCTTTTCCTCTAACTAAAGTTTTGTGATTTCTAGCACCTGAGCCCCTCCAGGAGCAGGAAAGGTCTCTGCTCAGTTCCCAGCCTTCAGAGGGTGGAAGAAAGAACACATAGGAGTCAACTAGTGGGGGGGCAGGGGAACCATCTGCCGGTTCACTCTCAGCTGAACAAACGGCCAAACAAAGATGAGCTTCTGAGTGACCCTGACAGCTGAGAGCAGCCAAGGCCAAAGTCCATGGTGGGAAGTTAGGGTTTTGACACCCGCCAGCTTATAGGTCAGTTTGTTCATTCGCTCTCTCTGCAATCAGCAATAGCAGTAGAAATCAGCAAGCCAGATGGAATCAAGCCAGAAGTCAAACTTTCAGAAAGAAAAATGCCTCACTCCTTAAGGCACACATGTGGACTGCCTAACAGCAAGACACCAGAGGTCACAGTGAACCCCAATCTTTAGAAAGAATCTGCCACAAGAAAGTGGCTTAGGTTCACTCTAGAGTGTTTCAGGGTGGGCTGGCTCATGATGTGTCTGCTTTGAGGTTCTCCTGGGCCTGTCCCTCAGAAAACTCAGCCCTTAAATATTAAAATATGCTGAGATTTCTTGGTGTGGGCTCCGGTTCGGCCACCTACTAGCTGTAACATTTGGGCAGTTATCTAAGCTCCCTCTGAACTTCACTTTCCTCATCTGGAAAATGAAGCTAATAATACCAATGTCAGGGAGACATCATGAAGTCTGAAGAACATTTATATGTTCTCGATTGTTCTAGTACCCAGCACATAGTAGGCCCTCACAAAACCTAGTACTTCCAATATAGTATTTCCCGCCCCCCAGAGTCCCAGCGTGGGACAACCCAGGGCAGATCTGCTAAAGTTCAGAGCTACCAAAGTGAATTTTACTTTCTGACTGAATTTCCAAAAGTCTCCCCAACCTGCGTTTCTTCCACTGTGTCCCAGAAAGGAAGCCAGATCCCTCTGCCCACCAGCTCATCCCCTGCACCTTACTCCTCGCAGCACCTTCTAGAGCTTGCTGGCATTTCTCCCCATTGTCCTTCAGATGTGTGGGGGCTGTCCCTTGCCCTCCCATCTTCCCTGGCCCGGGCGTGGAAAGGCACCAGTCAACAGGATGCAAAGTTGCCCAGACAGGTCAAGGCCACACCACAGACAGGTGATGCTGGGGGAGGGGGGTTCAGACACATCTTCAGGGGAAACTGCAAGACTGAGCCGTTGTGCTTATTGGTGCCATAAATCACCAATTGTTCTGTCCTGCTGTACCTTCCTGCCCCCTTTTCTGCCCGAGCTGTTATCAGACACCCCCCCCACAACCACCACCCACCCTGCATGACTCCCCCACTCAGGGGCCAGAGCCAACAGCTGACTTACAAACAAGAGGAGTTCGGTTGAGTTTATTTTTTTTCCTTTTTCACAAATGTGAACTGCCTTTGTTCCAGAACAATGAAGAGTGTGCTGCTGCAGAAGGTGGCAGGGGCCGCAAGGGCAGGGGTGGGGCAGGGGTGGGGTGGAGCGGAGTAGGGTGGGGTAACTAACATGGGACTCAGCAGCTCCCACGCCCGCCTTAGACCAGAGCTGTGCAGAGCACTGACTCTTGGCTAGCCCAGTTCAAAGCTGACTTCCATATCCAGCGCTTTCCCCTCAGTCATGTGCCGCTAACACTGGAGAGACACTGAGAAATGTGTTGTTAGGCGATGCTGTCATTGTGTGAATGTCATGGGGTGTGATTACACCAGCCTAGATGGTCCAGCCCACTACACCCCTCGGCCGGATGTCGGGGCCATGGGCATGCACACGGGCCGTCAAGCACCTCGTTATACAGCACAGGACTCTTACTCTGTCCCCTTTTTCAAAATGAATTATAGGGGTCAACTCAGTCTAACAGGTCACGGCCCAGTTCCTGCGGGCATTTAGACTCCAGGATAGAATCGCTTTGCCTCTGAATTCCCCGACCTGCAACCTGCGTGCTCCCCACGTACAGAGCAAGAGTCACCCCCGGGAGCCCTTTAGGGCTCTAAGGACACTGCCACCAGATGGTCTTCCAGATTTCCTCTGACCGCTGGGACCAGAAGCTTTCTCTTTTACTCAAGAGTTTTTATTCTCAGGACCAAATAGAGGAGACTCGCCAGATGTGTCCTGGAAAACTCCCCAAAAGAAGAGAAAAAAATCCTAAATCAGAGCCAAAGCAAGAAAGAGGTAAATGGTGAGAAAGGAGGTTCTCAGGGTACAAGATTTCATCACATGGTGAATTGAAAGATCTTCTGTGTTTACATGTGTCTGTAACACCAGGCAACATACAATTTAGCAACAGAATTAGATGGACGGACGGACTGACAGGCAGATGGACGGACGGACAGACAGAGGGACGGGTAGACAGAATGGGGTTATGAGTTACCCTGACTGGCCTCTGTCACCCAACTCTCTTTGACCCGCTGTGTGATTTAGGGAAACTTACCTAGTCTCTCAAAGTTTAGTTTCCTCATCTGTAAAAGGGGCCATAATAATGCGTGTCTATTTGTTGTTGTGAAGATTCAATGAGATGATTCGTAACAATATCTTAGAGCAAAGTCAGGCATCTAGAGTAACAAAATCAGTAAATATAAGTTATAGTTATTTCCCCGATTTCCTTAGCCTTTTATAAAGGTTATGACTTGCTTTATAAATTTGGCAAAAAATGTTTTCTTTAATTCATATAATATGATCTTACAAAAATTCAAACAATTCCTAGGGGGACGAAAAGTAAGTCTCCTCTCTTCTCCATCTCTTCCAGCAAGGCCTTGTCATTCAAAGCCTTTCTCTCTGCATTTATAAATACACACACACACACACACGGTTGTGTATAAAGGAACTTATGGTCGACATTTGGATTTGCAATTTGCTTTTCTCACTTCATATTTCCTGGAGATCGGCCTTGTTCGTACATATCATTCTTTCTAAGTGATCTATACCACGGGTAGATGCTCCATGCCTACATACCCATCCCCTTCTGCTGGACACTTAGGTTGTTCTCAACTTTTTGCCATAAAACAGCGATGTGTGAATATCCCTGGATGTGTGTCTGTCTACTCATGTAGGTTTGAAGAAACTAGAATCTGAAATCTGGACCATGGCGATGACCACATGCCAATGTGCATAAATACTACCAAACTATTCTCCCAACGTGTACCAATTTAAATTCCCACCGGCAGCTTGTGAGAGGGCTCATTTCTTCCTGTCCTCTCTGATAAATTTCTTTGCTTTTTGCCCATGTGACCAGTGAATAACAGCATCTGATTGTTGCAGTGATTTGAATTTCTTTGATTAGAAGTAAGTAGGGGAGTATCTTCCAATCTATGGTTGGTTATCTGCGCTGGGGCGACCTTCCTATCACATGAGTATTAAATAGTCGACAATGGGTTTTCATATCAGGTTTTGTAACGTTAAGATTTTTAATCTAGCTGGTACTTAGTTTTGTGTAGGGAATGAGATTGGGTCCTATTTTTAAGCTAATATTGCTCACAATTCTTTTTTTCAGAAGCTATTTAAAAAGAAAGGCCAGGTCGGGCATGGTAGTGCATGCCTGTAAGCAGCAGCCTAGGAAGCTATGGCCGGGGCCAGGGATCACAGTTCAAGTCCCGCCAAGGGCATGTAGTGAGACCTAGTTCCAAAAATATATAGCTGGGTGTGGTGGCGCACGTCTGTAATCCCAGCTACCTGGGAAGCTGAGGTTGGGGATTGCTTGGGTCTGTGGTACCCCAGGGCAACATGAGCCTGCGGTTCCACAGGCAAAATTAGTGAGACCTAGTCTCAAAAAAAAAAAAAGGAAAGAAAGGCCTTATAGCCAGGTGTGGTGGTGCGTGCCTGTAATGCAAGCGCTGGGAGGCAAGAGGCCAGGGATCGCTTGAGTTCGCAGGTTCGAGACTACCGCAGGCAACGTAGTGAGACCTGGTCTCAAAAAAAAAAAAAAAAAGGTCTCACACATAGGTCCATATACATACACACATGCACACCCAGCTGTGTGTGAAGCGAACAACCAACTTAGTCATTACCTGGAGCGCAAAGTGCAGGAGCGTCAGGAACCTGGGACACCCAGGCCAGGAGGCCCCGGGTCTCCAAGTCAGAGCTGGGCCCATGAAGCTCCTACAGGCCAGGATGCCCCGGTAAGCAGGTGTCAGCTGGAAAGGGGCCTCTGGCCATCTTCCGGCTCAAGCTTCCACCTTCTACCCAATGGGTCAGGCCAGGTTTTCTGACCCAGGGGATTCGGGAAATGACGAACATAGTTCTGGCTCCTCCCCCTGCTCCCAGCCTGCTGCCAGGAGACCCCACAGCTAGACTCAAGCTTGGCAGCAGGACCTGTCCTCAGACCACATTCCAGGGCACAGACGGGGAGGGAAGGTAAACCCAGACACCAGGAATGCGGTCCGCCTCTGCAAAATAATGTTTCGAGCCGCCCAGATCCCATCATAAAATGTTAAGGTAATTACGCAGGAACGAGGAACTTCCGGTAGGAGTCCTGGAGTCCGGATGAAGAAAGCATTCTAATAAGGCCAGGCCCCCCCACCAAGGCAGGAGACCGGCAGCCCAACCAGAGGAACAACTTGGTTCCAAGACCCATCCCCCCATCTCTACCTAGCCCACCAAAGCCTGCCGGGGCCCAGGGCTGATCTCCAAAACAAAGACCCCACCTGCCCCAGATCATGAAGACCATGAGTGCCACCAAGGTCATGGGGCCCATCATTCATCAATTATGGAGCCTTGTCATCAAGAAGTCTTCAGGCTGGCAAGGCAGTGACAAGGACGCTAACAGTAACCATGGTTCTGTGATGAGGGTGTGCAGGAAGCATTCAGGACAAGAATAGCAGCAATGTGACCTAATTCACCCAGGGAAAGTTCTGGAGAAGGTGACCAGGAGTTCACTAGTCAGAAAAGTGCGGAAAGTGTGCTCCACATAGCCACACCTCACCTGTAGACTGTTCTCTGGAATTACCAGAAAATTAAAGATTTTCCCACGGATTCACCACAGTGAGCCAACTTACCTTGTCTCTGTGCTCCAGCAGTGTCAATTGTGGTAGAGGAGACAGAAACGAGAGAAGTCAACAAATAAGAGTACCTATCATTAAACACTGTGGGAGGATGATGGGAGAATAGCAGTGGGAGAGGAGGAACCTGTTTCACAAAGTGGGGCATGGGGGATAGCAGTGACATGTGACCCAAAAGCCAGAGGTGGCCAGGGGAGCAAGGAGAATGCAGCAAAGGAAAGAAGACATGGGAGCCTTCAAAGAACTAGAAGAAAGGTTTGGTGTGCTGGTGCTGGGGGCCGAAAGAACTAGAGGGTTTCACACTGCTGAGGGCATCTTCTTCCCCTCCTCAACAAATCATCCCCTCCCCATGTTCATCGATAATGTGACTTCGGTACTCAGCCCATGGAGAAATGGAGTTTATACCTCCTCCGTATAAGCCTGGGTAGACTTATGACTGCCTTCTAGCCAGTGGGTACAACAGAAGTGACACCGTGTGACTTTGGAGACTGGGTTAGAAAATGGTGGTTGATTTGCACCTTGTTCATCGGCACCAAGTCCCCCAGAACCTCAGAACCTCAGTTGCCTTGAAGCCCCTAGGCTATGAGGGAACCCCAGCCAGGGTCAGAGCTCTAGCTGGCAGTCCTGGTCTTCAGATTGTCCCATCCCAGGTGCTTAACATGTGCATGAATGACCTTCAGATAGTCCCAGACCACAACCTTCCAGGCTTCCCAGAGCCCCAGACATGGCAGAGCATTGACAAGTCCTCCTGTAGTGCACCCTCAAATTCCTGACCCATCGGGTCTGTGAGCATAGCAGATGGGGCATTTCATGCCTCCACACTTAGGCTAGTCTGCTGTGCAGCAACAGTCACTGGAACAAGAGAACAAAATTAGAGGCGAGATTAAATGTTCCATCCCACCATAGCCAGAGAGTGGGGGGATGACATTTATCAGTCCTGCAATGTCCCTCTGGCCCTGGTCGTGGAGAATACCCTGGAAGGGAGGGATGCACATGGAAGACTAAGGAGAAGGAATCTCTGCAGCCCAGGGCGGGGGGGAGGGGAATATATGAGGGAGAGCAGTGGTCATGGGTCTAAGGGCATGAACTTGAGAGACCTGTGAGGGAAGTTGGTCAAGGGTGCTTGAGCTGGGTATGAGGCATGAGGTGTCAAGGATGGCTCCTAGCTTTCTGGCAGGCACCATTGGTGAAGGCAGCCAATGCAGGAGGAACAGAGTGTTTAGGGTAAGGGGGGAACAGAGTGAGGAAATCAGACGTTCCACTTTGGACAAATTAGTTTCAAGGTGCCTGTGAAACACCAACGGGTGGGTGGGCGGCTGTGATGTGTGGGGCTCCGGGAAGAGGTCTGTTCTCCGAATACCCACTCTTGAACAGCCTTTTAAAGTCATGGGTAGAAATGAAATCGTCCAGGGAGGGAGCCGAGGGAGAAGCAGAGAGCCCAAGGACTGACCCTGAGACAGCCAGCACTGAGAAGTGTGGCTGAGGAGCAGGTCCGGAAAAGAGACTGAGGGAAGCCAGGCATGGTGGCGCACGTCTGAAATCCAAGTGCTGGGAGGCGAAGAGGCCAGGGATCGCTTGAGTTCGCAAGATCAAGACTACCCCCCGGCAACATAGCAAGACCTGGTCTCGAAAAAGCAGCCAGGCACGGTAGAGGGCACCTGTAATACCAGCAACTTGGGAGGCTGAGGCTGAGGATTGTTTGAGTTCGTGGGATCAGGACTACCCTGGGCAACAGAGCGAGACCTAGTCTGGAAAAAAAAAAAAGAGAGACAGAGGGAGCCACAGAGGCCTTGAGGAAAAAACAGGCAGGGCGTTCACTGAAAGTTCAAGGCAAGATATGGTTTCAGAGTGGAAAGCATAGTTACCTGCATCATATGCATCCTGCTAAGACTCCAGGCATGAACCTGTCATAGAAAAATGAAATACAAGTCACCTTATTATAGAATCATCTTGGCCATGGACTCCTAGAATGAGCTGCTCTGGATTAAAAGTCCACAGCAAGGCAAGGAGATCATCCTCACTCAGGGCCCCCTTGAGATACTCTCTTGGGAACAAAGTACCTGCCCTCAAAAACTTGTGATCTAAACAAATGAACAAGTCATACAATAAGGTCATGTAGTGAATGACGATGACCACTGGGTTAAAGACTTGTTGCTAGCCCCCAAGACCTGTTCTCCCCTCTGAGCAATCAAACTCCCAAATGTTATCTGCTGGAAAAAGGGCCATATTTCCCAGCCTCCCTTGCAGGCAGGTATGCCTATATGCCTAAACTTCTGGTCAGCAGGTTATAATAAGAGGAGGGAGTACATACAAAAAACTGAAGAGTGAGAAGCGCAGCAACAGAGGGCTTTTGAGGACTGGCATAACAGAGGGCTGGAAAGAGGTCATCTGAATTCAAATCTTCACTCAATCAGTTTCTAGCTCTGTGATCTTGCACAAAACACTGAACCTCTCTGTGCTTCCATTTCCTCATTTGTAAAATGAGGCTAGTAATAGTACATACTTTACAGGTTATATGAAAATTAAATCCACTTGCAACAGTGGTTGCCACATAGAAATTACACACCAGTATTTGTTGCTAAGGTTATTATGATACTAAGTCTAAAGAGAGCTGGAATGCCCTTCTCCATCCCTTTCTTCTTTCTAACCGGCTAGACTGCAGTCATGATGGCTGGCGCTACAGCAGGCATCTTGGTCCATGAAGTGACCTTGGGAACCCAGGTTATACAAAGTAGATTGCCTAGCCAGGAACCTCCCTGGGAGATGGAACAGAAAGGTGTGTCTCCTAAGATCTATAAGCCAAGAGTAGCAGAGAGAACTGGGTGGCAGTAGCTGGCATACCAGGAGTCCCACCAGCTCAAAAAAAAAAGGCAGCCTCTGTCCAGGAATCAAGACGAATAGGAAGCAGGGGTGGGCTAGTTCAATCTGCGGCGTTTTTGAGTTAAATAGACGTTGGGAGTCCGGTGACTCCTTGAGCAGACAGTGGGAAGCCAGTGAAGGTTTTCGAGCAGAGGGTAGCAGCACGAGCGCAGACAGCGGGGGCTCTGCAGAGGACAGTGAACCCATGAGTCTCTGGAAGAGCACGTGGACAGGGGCAGCCAGTCAGGGGCCACCACAGCCTTCCGGAAAGGAGAAGAAAGGGCAGCACTGGCTGGAAGTCACTGTGACCAGATCTCTTCTGCCTCGGATGTGCACGTTGGCAAATTGCAACTGATTATTTCCGTGCCCCACCCCACATCTGGGGCTGTTCCAGAATGCTCCTGCATCCCAAGGAAGTCTCCCACTGGAGGTTACTGACCCAACAGCCGGAATAAACAGGGACTCTGAGGCCTGAGGGAGCCAGCCTTTGGCAGAAGCAGCAGAGCGACCTTTGCAGTGGGAGCAAAGGTGCCCACGGGGAATGCCTCCACCCCAGCTGCTCGAGGGGGCAAAACTGGCAGTCCCCTGGGCAGCGAGGAATCAAATAAAACAAAATAGCAAGAAAAAACTGGAAGAGGATCACTGCTACCCACAGCTCAGCTCCTGTTCTCAGACTCGGTGTTGGGCAAAAGAAGCAGAACAGCAGACGATGTGGGATGATTCCATTTTACAGCCTCAAAGCAGGCAATCAATCTATGGTGATAGAGGTCGGGCTAGTGGTTACCTCTGGGGGGGAGGGGGAAGGGGGCTCCCGGGGAGGGGCATTATGGAATCTTCTGGAGCAATGGGAAAGTACTATATCTTGATCTGAATGGGGGTGACATGCTAGAAACATGGAAAATTTCATCAACCCACATGCCTCAGGGCACTGGGTGCGTTTTCACTCTTTTATACCTAAAGGAAAAAGAAAAGATGCACAAAGGAGAGGGATCCGCTTTAAGGGGAAGGCAGTCTCGGTACCCAAAATGAGCCTTTTTATTTCCCTTTTTATCAAAGTCCTGTGCAAGCTGCAGCCACTTGGCCGAGCTCCGCCAGGCCCCTCTCCTGCTGTCCCTCTATTAGCGCGGCTCTCCTGGGCCAAAATGCAATTAGGGGAAAACAATGTCTGTGGCCCAGATGCCACTGCGGAAGTGACCAGGAAGAACAGCAGGGGACCGGGCAGGCCCCCACGGGAGGGAGTCAGGAGCTACGGGGGAGTAGGGAAAGCAGACGCCTGGCAGAGCTGCCAGCCAAATCCGCTGACATCTCCACAGATGCATCTTTATCAGGGAGCCTGGGGAAAACTGTCCTGGAGCCGAGCAGCCAAGGCCTGCAGGGAAACGCGAAGCGGAACTCCGCATCCGTGGCTCTCCAGCCACTCGGCTGAGGCAGCAACACAGGACACGTTTCAACATAAATAAACGGGAGCAGCTAAAGAAGAAAGAGAACAAAGGCGGAGGGAAAGGCAACCCAGACCCAGGCTGGAAGCCCAGCCCTTCTCTTGCTGAAACCTGCGATGCTCCCAGCTGCTGCCTGTCCAAAGACCCTTCTGGACCCTGGGCTCTGGGGGGGGGGGGGGGGGGGGGGGGGACGGGGACGGCTGGTGACCTGCAAGTGCCAAATTGAAGCAACATGAATTGCCCAAATGCTCCAGGCCCATTTGTCCCCCAACTCCCATTTCAAAATGGCAGCTGTAACACTGCGGGGTCTCAGACCAGTCTTACCCCACGTGCCCAGTTCTCAGGCGGCCCGTGTGTGTCCTACATGGGGACTATTTAGCTCACAAAATTGCTAAGCCTGGGAAGCTTGCAATTTCCATCTTCCTAATTGTGATAAGTATCTTCAGGAAAATCAAAACTGAATATGTTGATGTCCTAGTTTTAGAATATCCTAGAGATAGATATTGCCCCCCCACAAGCGGACCCTGAAATAAGGCTTTAGGTGGTGACCCCAGCAATGACGAGTGTAGGAGAAAGAGTCGAGGCAGGGAGGAAATTCAATGAAGGCCGCTTTTCTAAGTGAGTTCCTGCTGTGGGTAAGAGGGGCGTAATCCTGCCAGTGTCCCTCAGAGAAACTACGTAGACAGCACTGCTAGATTGTCCTCTCAAGGGGCCAGGGAGCTGGGGCGGGGATCTCTCCACCCCCATCCGTGGGTGGAAGAGGGTGGACCCTGAGAAATTAATTACCTGGCATTTGGAACTATCCTCCTCCCTACCCAGCATGTTCGAGTGTACATGCACCTGCATGCATGCACACACGCACGTGCACACATCAAGCATGGTCCTAAACTCAGAGAACACTCCAGGCAGAAAGACAGGAAGCCACTGGTCTGAAAGGAAACAGTCTGCTGTGACTACCAGCATGGGCTAGCTGGGCACAGTCAACACCTGCTACGCTTGTCACCACATAAATGAGCTACATTCTACTGTTCTTAGATGCTAAAAGCAACTCCCAAGTTTGTCCACTGCGCTGCATATGACACCTAATTCAAATTAGCTGAGACCAGAAAAAATCATGGGAATTTACTGATTCTTGTAAGTAAAGAATTCAAGAAATGGAGCGGTTTCAGGCACAGTTGGATCCAGACCTCTGCCCCATCCCCCCTTCATGTCTTGGTTCAACCTGTCTATAGATAGGCAGGTCTGCCAATCCTAGTAGCACCAGATCCACAAGCCCAGCAAGGAAGAGCTGTCATTCCCCGCAGCTCCAGCAGAGAGATGCCCCAAGGAAGCTTTTCACTGGTTTGGCTAGAATCACATGCTCGTTCCTTAAACTAATCACTGTCGCCGGGCTCGGTGGTTCGTGCCTGTAAGCTTCAGTCTATGAAGCAGCCGGGGCTGGGGATCATGGTTCAAGTCCCGCCTGGGGCCCGTAGTGAGACCTAGTTCCAAAAAAATAGCTGGGCGTGGTGACGCGCACCTATAATCCCAGCTACCTGAGAAACTGAGGCAGGGGATTGCTTGAGTCTGTGGTACCTCAGGCAACGAAGGCCTGCGGTTCCACGGGCAAAAATAGCGAGACCTAGTCTCAGAAAAATAAATAAATAAAAAATAAAAATAAACTAATCACTGTGGTCAGGGGCACAGGAGACTCTCATTGACTGAGCCAGGGACACTTGGCCACAGGGTGGGACACCATGATTGACAATAATTTTGGCTTTAAAAAATGCGACAGGGCCCCTTTCATAAAGGAAACAGGCCACAGGGCAGTGCCTTGCAAAATAATATACAACTGGAAACAAGAGCAAGACCTTCACCTACCCACTCTATTCCCAAAGTAGATGCAGCCTGTTGTTGGTGATTTGGTGCCCCAATGAGCAGGCTTCCTGTGGAGTCGAACAAAAGTCTTAGTATAAGTGGGCCTCAGTGTTCTCATCTATAAAAGGGGACTAATATTTTCCCTTTAGATGGCCGAGAAAAGAATATGACGCAGCCAGTGGAAAGCACTCAGCATGGACAACCGCAGTATCAGTAACCTCCTCCAAAACCACGTCCTCTTTTCCCAGCTTCCAACATCCTTGTCAACCCAGGGCGGGGGGGTGGGGGGGAATGGAAAAGCATCCATGACATTTTGAAGAACAAGGAGATGTTATCTACTGTTACCTACCAAACTGCCACATCGCTTCGTGGCTTTCAACAGCACACGTTATTTTCTGAGTTTCCACGCGTCGGGAGTGTGGAAGCAGCCAGACTCAACAGCTCTGACCCAGGATCTCTCGTGAAGTCAGCCAGGACTGCAGCCACCCACAGGCTCCGCTGGGGCTGGAGGCGCCGCTCCCAACATGGCTCACTGACACGGCTGCTAGCACGCTCCACCAGACACACCTGAGTATCCTCGCTGCCTGTCGTTGACCTCCCTTCCTGAGGGGAAAAGAGTCCAAGAATGCAGAGACACACCGTTCAGATCACTGTGGCGTACAATCCAAGGGGAAGTTTCCACTGACCATTTCTGTTCCTCATCACCCTTGCCAGCAAGGCTCTCAACCCCTCTGGCACTGTGCGTGGGCCACATTATCCCAGGAAGCAAGTTTCAAAAGCACACATAGCTCACTCGGAAGTGGTCATATAGGTCATGCAGAAGAAACGAGAAAAGCCGAGTGGCTCACGGTGTGGGTAGTGTGGGTAGGAGCGCTGGGTGGGGAACCCACGGCATTAGCATTACCTTGCCTCAGATGTCTACAAACCCAGGGCAGGAGGTGGCTGCATTGCCCTGGGCATCTGGGCACCTGCCATGCTGTCAGCAGCCCTCACAGAGTATGGTCTCAAAACAAAGGCTGTTGAACTGCCTGTGGCTATAGTGGGCCCTGCCAGGGTTTGAGCTCACACTGATGGTTTTTAAGCCACAGGGACGTCAGCTCAGAGTGGTGACACACAAGTCCCAGGAGTCCCCAAAAGTAGGCAGGGCTAGTCCTGTAAGGAAGGAGATGGTATCAGTTTATTTTACAGAGAAAGAAACTAAGGCTCAGAGAGGTTGAGCATTTTGCCCAAAACCACACAGCTATTAAGTAGCAGAACCAGGCCTTGAGCCCAGTTATGCCCCTTGCAAGTAACCATATGTTTAGCATATTATTGAAGGCTGAACTTCTTAAACTTTGTCACCAAAGGGCCCTAAGAGCCTCCTGGGAGCGCAAAGTGGCACCTCATCAAGCTGATCATTTCTCTGGTTCCTTGTTTAGCTTTGGCCTTCACACCCATCTGCATTCTAGTCCACCAGACAGACCTGCGCTTGTTTTAAAATAAAAGCAACATTGACAGTCTCTTAAAATCAAATACAATTGATCCTCCAGGAAGCACTGCCAACTTGACCCTGAGGTTTCAAGTGCCTGGCACCCCTGAAGAGAGTGAAGTGCAGGGACCCCCCATCTAAAATCACAGATGAATTTCCCCCCACAGTGGCTGTTCCTTCTGCCTCCATACCCAATACCACCCCAGCTTCCTTCTCTTTTGTCACCCCCATCCCTGGGGGTTTCCCAGAAGATCTAACCTAAGGCAGAAAGGAGAGGATGGGGTAAAAGTGGGGGATTCTCCCACCTTGCTGCTTGGCTCACCCCCATGTCTTCTCCTTCCTCTCCCCACCAGGCCGACATCAGCCTGGGTCAGAATCTTGCACATTCTGGAACTGAGTGGTTGCAGCTGCCACTGACGCTCGAGAGGAAGGGGTTAAAAACATCTTTCATCTTTCAGCAGCCTTTATATAGTCTACGTGTGCCTCTGAATGGTTATGGCTTTATATAGAGAGCGCTCTGTGCGGAGGGAGAAACCGCCGTAGTTAAGGGAACAAAGGCGGTTCTAGTCTAACGACCTGCTTTTATTTGTAGGGACCGAGGCTCCAAACGCGGCCTTCAGGTGACATCCGCCACGTTGGCTGTGCGCCTGGACACCCAGCAACACTGGGGATGCAAATACAAGAGGGGTAGGAGCACGTACAAACTGCAGTCTCTCCTACTTATTGTTTCTGGAGAAAGAGAGAAACCACCCCATCCCCTTTCCCTGTGGATATTTTCACACATAGACGAACCGTTCAAATGTCAACTTTGTTGGGGTGTTTGACCTAAAAATAGCATAATTTCTGTGTCGTTGGAAAAACTGTTTAAAATGACAGTCTCAAACCTGATTCTTGAAAGAACCCACGTCACCTTATTAAGGGCACAGTCTGAAAGAAGCAACTAGACCTTCATTTTACTAAAATGCCCTGTTCTGTGGTTGCTCATCGGTAAAATCTGCTTGGGTATAGTTTTGCAGCCAGTCCCCTTCCTTGTCCCTCGGTGATTAGGAGATTAGCTGGAGGGGGGCAGGCAGGAATGCACCCCTGCACCCCTGCACCCCTGCACCCCTGCACCCCTGCACCCCTGCACCCCTGCACCCCTGCACCCCTGCACCCCTGCACCCCTGCACAGTAGACTGCAGCCAGCCTGTACTCACTCCGGGACACTGAGTGACACAGACCTGAGTTCTACGCTGTCGAGCTCGCAAAATGAGCAACGCCGGCAGTTCCAACAGGGCCCGTCTAGCCAGGCCAGAGGATGTCGCGCGCAGCCTGGCAGGCAGGCCGCCAGGAGCTTGTGGTTTGTTTAGACAGCACAGGTCATTCCTGCCCACACCCCAAGCTGACGCGGCTTTATAAACACGCGGCACGGAATGTAGTCATGAAGTAACCGGGTCAGAGATACGTGCTGCAGAAAAGGCGGGGCACTGGGGGCAGGTTCGGGAGGGAGGGGTCTGGCCAGTTCTGCTCAGAGAGAAAAACATTTCTGCACCTGTGGAGGGGCTGTAGGCTCACCGTAAAGTGTGCCAGGCAAAGGTGTCCCACCCAGGGCCTCAGTCAGGAGGGGTAGACACCATCCTTAAAAAATGACTCCAGGCCGGGCATGGTGGCTCTTGCCTGTAAGCGGCAGCCTAGGAAGCCATGGCCGGAGCCAGGGATCCCCACCAGGGGCACGTAGCGAGACCTAGTTCCAAAAAATATATAGCTGGGCGTGGTGGCGCGTGCCTGTAATCCCAGCTACCTGGGAGGCTGAGGCTGGGGATCGCTTGAGTCCATGGTACCCCGGGCAACGTGAGCCTGCAGTTCCATGGGCAAAAATAGCAAGATCTAGTCTCAAAAAAAAAAAAAAAAGACTCCAAATGCTACCTTTAGTCCCAATGTCCACAGCACTGGATGGTCTCTGAAGGGTGGGAGGGCGGAGGGGTTACTCTTCCTGGCAGCCCCCATAAGCCCTAAGAGCACCTGACTGGAAGCCAGCAGACACAAGTTCAAATCTTACACTGCCGGAAACCAGCTGTGTGACCTTGGGCAAGTCACATAATGTCTCTGAACCTTCATTTTTCCGAATAAGCGACTTAGAGTTCTCTAAAAGTCTTATTCTCGTGGGCCCACAGTTCAGTCATCAAATGCATGAATGAATAAATGAATTTATGATAAAGACTACAATGGGGATCCCAAGCCCAAGCTACCTCCCCCCCCCCCCCCCGCCTCCCACAAACCCTGCACCCAGTTCACATCAGCATCCCCTTCTCGCCAGCTGCAACTCCCCGAGGGCCTCGCCTGGAAAAAAACGTAGGCGCTAGAAAAATGCTTCCCTACAAACATGAATTCAAAGACACATTTTCAATGCTCCAGCGCCCAAGCTTCCCCCCACCTGGAGCGTTTCCTCAAGGCAGTGCTCGCCACCCGTTTCCTCAACTTGGACGGTCCACCCGCCCGCCTGGGGCTTCTGCGCTGGAGCCCCAGGGAGCCTGGGCTCACAAGCTGCTGCACCAAAGCTCGGGGAAGAAACAAGCGAGCCGCCCTCCCTTCCTTGCACTTCACCAGTGGGTTCATTTCAAAGCCTGTGGGTGTATTTCAATGAGAACAACATGAAAACATGGGCGGATTCTTTTCTCTCTAAAAGAAAAAACGTGGAACAATAAGCTGAAGTAATAACAAGGCAGAATGTGGACATCTGCTCCCCGCCCTGAACGACTCCCCAGCTCGCTTCTCCCCGGCCTTGTCACACACCCCCAAAGGCATGGATTGTCAAAAAGTCAAAATTAATTCCCCTGCACTGACTAGGCATTGCTACCTGCTGATGTGTTGCTTGCTACTTATTTGTTCATTCATTAAACTAAAATGCGGTGAGCACTTCCTAGGTGCAGGGCGCTGCATGTTGGGGGCTGTGGAGGCTTCGTTTTGAACAAGCCTTTAAGGAAGCCTGCAGTCTAATGAGGGAGCTGAGACAAGCCCATTAATAACTATGATACAGAGAAAAACGAGGCGACGCACAAATACAGGAAGTGCTGGGAAAGAAGAAAGAACTGTGTGTGTGCGTGTGTGTGTGTGTGTGTGTGTGTTTCAGGCTAGAAGAGATGGGCAGGAAGGCTTCATGGAGGAGGTGGCATTTCCCCTGGACATTAAAATCTGGGTGAGATAGCACAAGCATTACCGGAAGGGAAATCCTTCTGGGCAGAGGACACTGAGTGAGGAAGGCAGAGAGGAGGCAGATGTTAGCAGTAGGGGACCCAGTGTCACCCACCTTCCACCTTCCCTGAGTTCACAGAGGTCTTGGCAGAAAAGGCCAACAAAACAGACAGAAGGGGACTCAGAGCATACATAGAAAAGCTGAGGGAGCTGTAGTTTGTTCTGTGGGCACAGTAGAATGACAGAAGGCTTCTTTGTCAGGGAGGGTGTATAGTCATTTGTCAGTCTTCCTTCAGATCCACTCTCTGCCTTTCTCTTGCTCCACTCAGCATAGCAGGGAACTATGTCTCTCAGGCTACTCTGCTATAGCTGGTCTCTGCCTAGCTTCAGCCAATGAGAGATGGAGGAAGATTAGAGGGGCAGGTAAAAGGAGAAACCAGCATGGTTCCCTCCACTCTCTGCTCTAGGCACCATTTCCAGCATCAATTGCTTCTCCCACATCTTCTCTGTGATTCTAGCTCCAGTTGCCCAACCCCGGCCACCAAGTTCCCAGAACACTCCTTCTCCCTCTGACCTTCAAGTCGGAGCCATGCTAACAGCTCCCTATTATTAAGCTCTGTGTAAGTTGCCTCCCTGTGCCCTATTTGACCCTTCAGTTCCCCCAACATCTGTGAAGCCAGTTTCCTGGATTCAAGTCCCTAGGCTTAAATATTAGTTTCTTGGCTAGGCCTCCCCCCAACCCCTATATAGGGCAATTGGATCCAGTGTGGCTTCAGAAGCCTCACACTGGACTGGCTGCAGAGGGCCCTGTTTCAGTTTTTGTGGTCTCCAGGGGAAGGGTGAGGAAGACCTGAAGGAGGGCTGTGGCCTGGGAATAGAGGAGGGAAGATGTTCAAAGAACCACAGAGATGGTGAGAAATACATCAGGATCTCATGGGACATAAGATCAGAGCACCAAAGATGATCTTGGTTTTCAGCGTGAACACCCAGGGAAATGACTGTACCAACAGCAGAGATGGGAGGAGTGGGACGAAGCTGCGCCAGATAGAAACTGACAAGAAGGACTATATCTCTCCCTTCAATTTGTACTCTTGGCTGTTGGGGCTTTTCCTTGTTCATTTTGGGCCGAGGAGATCTCTAAAGGGAGAAAGCACTAGAAAATGGGAACAGGAGGCAGATGAGACCGTCAGGCCAGGGGGGGAGGGGCACAGAGGAAAACTAAGAAGAGGCATAAGGGGTAGAGGGTACATGGGCAGAAGCCAAGGCGAGGAGGCAGGGAGTGTATAGGGGCTGGGCACATGGGCTTGTCAGGGACATGTACCAAGTAGCGTCAGGGAGAGAGCTGGAGGGCACGTGTGTGGTAGCGAGCACAGAAGGAGCAGCGACAAGTCTGGCAGAGAGAGACAAGAGAATGGAGGCAGAGGAAAATTTGCTCAGGGTCGGGGTGATTGCATTCATCCATTCACTCACTCAAGTATTTATCACATGCCTCTATGTGCAGAGCGCAGTTTTTTGTTTTTGTTTTTGTTTTTGAGACAAGGTCTCGCTGTTTTTGCCCATGGAACCGCAGGCTCACATTGCCCGGGGTACCACAGACCCAAGCAATCCCCAGCCTCAGTTTCCCAGGTAGCTGGAATTACAAGCACGCACCACCACGCCCAGCTATTTTTGGGGACTAGGTCTTGCTGTGTTGCCCCAAGTGGGACTCGAACCGTGATGTGATCCCTAGCCCCAGCCGCTTCATAGGCTGAAGCTTACAGGCATGCGCCACCGTGCCCAGCCAGAGTGCAGTTTTGAACTCTGAGGATGAAGCAGTGGATGAAAGAGATGAAAAGCGCCTGCTGCTTAGAGCTTCTGTTTGAATGCAGATGACAATAAAGAAAACACACTGAATGTGTAGCATTGCAAATGACGGCAATGGCTATGGAGGGGGAACACAGGAAA
>PVHY01003853.1:89199-101760 GCA_004024945.1 Uropsilus gracilis
AATGACTGAGGAAAGGAGGTAAATATTCTGAGTTGCCTTTCTATGGGAACCTCTTCCCCCGAGTCCCAGGAGCCTGTGTACTGGACAAGCAAATAGGTCAGGGAGAGGGCCAAGAAGACCTCCGGCCTCTGCCATGACCGCTGCCAGGGCAGTGAGCACACTGGGTTTGTCAGCACCCAGTGGGAACCTCCCACCCCATGAACAGCTGAGTCCCACACTTCCAATTCCATGTTACGAAGTATTTATGAACCTCCTAAAGTCCTTTCTTAACCCCAAAAATTCCGAGTAGGGCCTTTAGTCTACCCTCAGTATCCACTTAAGGGGTAGGAACCATGAACCTTTAGCCCTATGGACTCCTCTGCTCCCAGAAGCTCCTACACTGAGGCTTGCCTTCACACCTGCCCCTAAGGTCACCAGGGTCCCTGCTGGCCTCTCAGAGAGGCAGCCTGGAGTTGGGGCAACCTCAATTCACCTCCTACAGCCTGCTCCTGTCCCTGGAGCCATCCTCTTTCACACCAACACCCGCCCAAGCGGCACTCGTGGGTGTCAATGAAACAGCTTGTCACCCCTCACTTCTAAGATGGTCTGTCTCTGGGATAGCCTTGTTTGTGACTTCTTCAAACTGCCAACTGGCAGTGAAACCCACAGAGCTGGAATAGTCCATGTCATGACTTTGGCTGGTGTGTTTCATGCTAGAACTTCAGACTAACATCCTTTCCTCAGTCACTCCACATGAGTGTGTCATGTGCGCAAGCCTACAGGACCTTTCTTTCAGATGAGTGGCTCCTCACAACCTGAGACAGCAATTCCCTCTCAAAACTCTGAGAACAGCAGCAGTTCCCGTTAGGAGCTCATGTTGTAACCGGTAGCCCTGTTGGAAAAGGCACATCCAAACACAGGTGTTGAGATCTCATCAGTGTGAACCTTGTAGAAATGCTACTGCCACTATCTGTCCTCACAGCTGTCTCTGGATATTGAGGTGCTCTCAGCTGGGTAGAAAAGGCACTGCCTTTAGTTCTAGATTCTGTTCCTAAATCCTCAGAAACCATAAAGTTTAGTTTCCCTACTTGCCCTATGAAAGGCGACACTTCTGTACTCTATGTAAAGTTGAACGCTAAAAATAATAGCTTTTGTGTTGGAGTATACACTTTCAATATTCATTTTCCACGCTTCAGGATAAAATATAGGACCATTAAGTCACTACAATAAGTCGAAAAACAAGATTACTGCTTTCACATCCTGTGTGAGTGGCTAATAACCTTGCTGTTATCCTGACATTATGGTCAAAAGATATTGCTTTTAAAGTTATTGGGACAGAATGTACCCAACATGATGGTTTTTTGAAAAGGAAGCCGGAAGAGGGGAGACTATGGTTTTATTAAGTGTGTGTGTGTGTGTGTGTATGTGTGTGTGTGTTGTTGTTGTTGTTGTGGGGGAGGGTCTTCCTTAACTTTTTATTATGGAAATTTTCAAAATAAAATTTTGAAATTCCAGAGCAGGAATTATTGTGCCATCACCAGTTTTAACCACCTGCAGCCCAGGCCTGTTCAGCCTCATTCTTACCCCAATGCCATGATGCTTTAAAGTAAGCCCCAGACACCTGACTTCACTCGGATGATGTTGGGTTTTGTTAATAGTGTGGAGGATTATCACCAAGGGGTGAGACCTCTGTCTGTGGCCTTCCCTCTCTACTTCAGTGAAACTAAGAGACGAACTTCCACTTGGCCTATCCCTGGGAGACCTGGGATGTGAGTTTCCGAACCTGAACCACCTGAACCTTTGCTGCAGCCAAACAGGCATGTCTACAGCTTAATGAAGGCCTGCGGCGGGAGTGGGAGTGGAGGGCTGCTTGCAAGACCTTGCTTCCAGCGCCCCCCTGGAGACCCTGCTGCCCATGGGGAAAACACTGTAAGAAATGACCTTTGGATAAATCTCATCTGATCCTGTCATTTAATATCAGCTTAAAATTATTCATGGGGCTTTCCATGGCCCTCAGGAGCAAAGCCCGACTTGCCTTGTGTACTCTGCCGGCCTGCCCCTCACACCACCCCTCCACCTTCATGTCTCCCCTGTATCTCAGACACACACACACACTGAACAGGTCATTCCAGGTTCCTACTATAGCCTCCCTGGTTGGGTCCCACATGCCCAGTCCCAGCAGCTTCATATGTGCTGATCTCTCCATCTGGAATATAGAAGTTCTCCCCACCCTCTCTACACCTCTGGGGCCTTCAGAGCTCAGCTGTGTTACCTCCTCCAGGAAGCGTTTATTATCCTTCCTTGGAAAGTTGCCCTCTGTGCTCACAGAACAACCTATATTGCTTATCATGGAACCATATTTTTCAACAAGCATTTACTGAACACCTACTACGTTTCCGACACTGCTCAAAAAAATATGAGGCTGTGCCCTCCCAGAATTTGAATTTCAGTGGTGGAAGACAAAACAATAAACAGGTAATAAATTAAAGGTGCTAACTTCAGCTTTTGACAAGTGCTACAAAGAAGATAAAATGGAGTAATGTGGGAAAGATGGAATGGGGTTACCAATTTAGGTGATGTGACTATATAGTGTCTTGAAAAAAATGGCTTCAAAATTCTTTAACCTTCCTCCTATTGAGAGGTGGGGTCTGTGTTCCCTCCCCTTCTGACAACTTTGCCCAATAGAGTATGGCAAAAGAGACGCCCAGGGAATTCCAATGCTAAGTAACAAAAGGCCTGGAGTTTCTGTTTTGTTCCCAAGTGCATACCCTGGAGCCCAAAGTGCTCATGTAAGAAATCTGACTAGCCCGTAGCGGCCATGTTGTAAGGAAGCCCAAGCTAAGAGAGAGGCCATGTGTAGATGCTCTGGCGCTGTCCCAGATGAACTGAGGGTTTGAGTCTTCCCAGTGCAGATGCCATAGTCTTCAGATAAGTCCAGCCCCTAGCTATAGGTCACCCCAGCTTTGTGTCTTCTCAGCTGAGACGCTAGTCATGGCAAAGAAGAAATGCACTATCTACTGTACCCTATCTCAACACCTGACTCCCGGAACCCTTCAGCTAAGTCTTGGGTTTTGCCCTTGCTTGGAAATGGTTTGTTGTGCAACAAAGTAGTCAAAACACGTTGAACTTTATATGATGAGAACAGGCAGACAGGCAATACTCTGGACATGAAGAGAGAGCAAGTGTAAATGTCCTGGGCAGGGCCAAGCTTTCCCTCTGAAGAAACAGAGCCTTAGAGGCCATGTAAAAAGTTGGATTTTATTCTAAGTGTAATAAGAAGTCATTGGTGGGCAGAACAAGGCAGAAACATGGTGTGATTTATGCTTTAAGAAGATCATTCAACCACACCAGGTATTAACATCATGGGGAGAAGCTGGAACTTTTACCCACTGCTAGTGGAGATGTAAATTCTCTAAGAAATGCCACTCAGAGTCAGGTAGGATAGCTCAGTGTCACTTCCCTGACAGGTCCCCAGAAGCTACTGGCTGTGAGGAGCAAGTTGCCACCTCCAGCTTCTCCCAGTGAATTTCTGGTGCTCTGGGCATCACACTGCTGAGCACCTCTGCCCACCCATTAGTGGAGTTCAATGATCTGCCTTTGCCTGGCCATTCATCTCCCTTCAGCCTTCCCCTTCCTCTCATCTCACTGGTAGCCCAGGTGAGCAACGACTTCCTACCTTCACCTTCCAGCTTTCTTATTCACCCGGGCTGTGGCATCAGCCTCCTCACCAGTCTGCCTGCATCTACCCTTACCAAGCACCTGACTTTTGGAAGCCAGGACAATGGTTAGTCTTGGGGACGCAGGGCAGTAGCCAGAAGACTACCCAGGGCATCTGGTTATAGCATTTTACTCGTCACAGCAGCACTTGTAGACATTTGGGAAATGGTCTTATTTCTATGTGGCTGTACCCAACAGCCAAGACAGTTAAACAAACGTGTAATCGAAGCAAAATGTACACAAAGAGCCGTGCGCATGTCACAAGTGTACAGCTTGCTTGCGTTTGTTTTCATGAAACAAACCTATACCCATGTCACCAGCTTCCAGATCAAGACACCCAGGAGTATGACCAGCACGCTTGAAGCTCCCTGGGACTTTGTGACATGTGACATCTGTGTTCAATGCCTGGACTGTCTGATTGTAGCAAGAGGTCTTCCAACCCATACCTGGGCCAGACAGCCCACATATATGTAGACTGAATATTCTGTCCCACACATAGACATGTGATCACTTCCCAAATGTCTATAGTACCACTGTGACAGGCAAAATAGTATTACCACATCCCCCGGGTAGTCTTTTGCTCACTTCCCTGTATCCCCAAGACTAACCATTGTCCTGGCTTCTAAGAGCATAAATTAGTTCTGCCTGGCTTTGAACTTTGTATCAATGAAATGTACAACATGTGTTCTTTTGTCTCTGTCTTCATTTGTTCAGCATCATGTTTCTGAAAGTTTCCACGTGGTTGCATGGCTCAGAGTTCCTTCATTTTCATTGCTGTCTACTATTCTGTGGTGTGGCTAGGCCACAGCTTTTTGATCTATTCTATAGGTGGTGTCTACTCATATCGTTTTTAAGATATCTCATTCATTCATTCATGGTACTATAATCATATGTTGACCTTGAAGAGCAAGGTAACATATTCAGCATAAAAGAGCCAAGAGATAGGCAGATAAATGGCACTGCGGCCCTGATCACAGCACCAGAAGCTCAGCCAACTCCTGGATTTTTCAGTTACTTAAGCTATTACATCCTTTATTGTCTAATCTGGCTGAACTGGATTTTCTCTCAGAGGCAACTGATGTTATTCCAATTGGTGCAGAATGATAGGCAAGAAAAGACCTTGAAGAAGCATAAGAAATGCCACAAAAGTATATATAGGATAACACTGATAAATGCTACCAGAAAAGGCACATCATTCAAGGCAGATAAAAAAGAGAATATATGAGTTCATTCCCACACCAGAGTACTTCTAAGAAGGGTGATAATTTAAACTATAGTTCGGTAAGCATCTACCACTTTCCCCCTCTGTCAAAGGGTGAGGGCATACAGCTGCTCCCCACCATAGCTGTTGTGCCGGACTATGTGACCTAGTTTGGCCAAAGAGATGTTAGCGAACTCTAATGAGAGCAAAGGCTTAAAATGTGCTAGCACAACTGAACTTGGCCTTGTGCTTCTGTCATTGCCATAGGAAGAAAGTACCCGAGGTGGCCCAGTGGCAATGAGAATGAAAGACATGAGCAGAACTGAATTCAACCCACTCCCTAGAGCAAAACCCAGCTGACCAGTAGATGCATGGTATGGAAAAGTGCTGTAGTTATATACCACAGATGCCGGGAGTAGCACCATTGTAGCAACAGCTGACTGATACACTAGGCAAGAGGAAGGATCCACAAGAACAGGAGAAATTCACTTAGGATTCATTTGCTAGGGTTCCATAGCAAAGCACCACACATCAGGTGCCTTAAACAACAAATATATTTTCTCACAGATCTGGAGGCTGGAAGTTCAAGATCAGGTGTTGCAGGGTTGGTTCCTTTTGAAGTCTGTGAGGGAGGATCTGGTACAGACCTCTCTCCTTGGTTTATAGGTGGCCATCTTCTCCCTGTGCTTCTTCATCATCTTTCCTCTGTGCAAGTCAGCCTGTGTCCAAATTCCCCCTTCTTTAAAAAGCACTAGTCGTCTAGTCCCTCTTGGTGAAATGACTTTAACTTGAAACCTCTGTAAAGACCCAATCTCCAAATAAGGCCATCTTCTGAGGTGGTAGGTTTTAAACAGCGACATATGAACTTGGGGTGGGGGGTGGAGGGACAGGGGACAGAATTCAACCCCATGAGAGAAAGTATGTTTCTCACAGTTGTTCATGAGCCTCACACCAAATGTCTGTCGACTTCATACCCTAGGTTGGCTTCCACCACTGGTCTCATGGAGTGAGTTCTCTACTGCTTGAAAGGAGGTTATATGGAAAGAGTATAAAGACAGTTTGGAGTCAGACAGTCCTGCAGTCAAACTTTAACTCTGTAACTAACTAGCTGTCGGACCTTGATTATTTGAACCCTCTCAGTCTCCATTTCCTCATCTATAAAATGATAATTCTTTTTTCTTGTTCTTTTTCTTTTTTTTTTTTTTTTTTTTTTTTTTTTTTTTTTTTTTTTTTTTTTTTTTTTTTTTTTTTTTTTTTTTTTTTTTTTTTTTTTTTTTTTTTTGAGACTAGGTCTCACTATTTTTGCCCGTGGAAGCGCAGGCTCTCATTGCCCGGGGTACCACAGACTCAAGCAATCCCCAGCCTCAGCTTCCCAGGTAGCTGGGATTATAGGCACACGCCACCACACCCAGGTATATTTTTTGGGACTAGGTCTCGCTATGTGCCCTTGGCAGGACTTGAACTGTGATCCCTGGCCCCGGTCACGGCTTCCTAGGCTGCCGCTTACAGGCATGCGCCACCATACCCGGCCTATAAAGACAATTCTATTCTGTTGAGGTGTTACAGGGATAAAATCATGTATGTTATTTAGATTTGCAATTGGTAAGTTACAGAAAATTCAATAAACAATTGCAAATAAGGATTTTGTTTAGTTCATGTAAAAATGAAATGAGGATGACTACTCAGGATTAGTATGGAAATCTATTAATGCCCTTGAAGAACAGGTTTCCTCTGTGTTCTCTAGCATCCTCAGCATTGTGGCTATTGTCCTCATGATCGCAGTATGGCTGCTACAACTCCAGGCATTTAATCTGCATTCCAGGCAGGAAAATGGAAATAGGTTGGGAGGTGAGGGCGGACAAAAGGTTAAGGGACACACCAGATGAATTGACCCTTTTCTTCAAGCTTTCTCTTATATCTCATCAGCTAGATCAATGTCCTATGGACACCACCAGCTGCAAGGGAGACTGAGGGATCATACGTTTATACTTTCTGGCCTCTGTTAGAAAGGAAAACAAGGAAGCAGGGCGTGTAGCCAGTGCACAGTGAATGCCAGGTCAGATAGGTCTAAATTTCTAAGACAGTACCAGTACAAACAAAATTTAATAAATGTTTGCAAAAGCTTATTTTGTGGAAGAAAACATTCCAGACAAAGCATGGGATCCAATAGGTATCCCAAACCACTTGAATAACTGATTGCTCGAAACCATACACCACAATTTCCCACCACGAAATAGATAGGAGAGTTGGAAAAACAGGTGTGTGCATACTTAAATCTGTTCCTCCCCACTCCTCTCCTTCAAGCTTAGGGTCACCAGCAGAAACTCTGGATCCTACAAGGGATATTGGGAAACCCATCCCAGAGCCCTGGGACAGCGTCCAAACTCGGCAATTACCTGCCAAGAGCCAGGGACATTCGAAGGTGCTGAACCATGGGAGGCTCCAGTTGCAATGGACCAGCTGGCACCTGTGAACCCCTCCCAGGCCACAGCTGTTGCTGGACCTGTCACGGAAACCCACAGAACAGCAGGGACCCCAAGCAAAAGGGCTGAGCTCTCAGAGTGGCACTAGCCAACCTTCCCATACATGTGGCCCACTTTTTATAAGGTCCAAGAATCCTCCTCCTGCTGTACCTTTAGTATCTGTTAAAAACTATACACAATGACATAAAGCAACTGGGAATTCTATAAGGCCTGGTAATGCCCTATTTTACTCGTCACAGCGGCACTGTAGACATTTGGAAAATGGTCGTATTTCCACGTGCGAGACAGAACATTCAGTCTACGTACATACGAACTGCCTGGCTCAGATATGGATTGGAGGGCCCCTCGCTGTAACCAGACAGCCCAGGCATTGAGAACAGATGTCAGATGCCTGGAATCCCAAGAGCTGAGGGAGAAGGTTCCAGGGTTATAGCTGAGAAAACCAGAAGCCAATATAGTTGTGGGAAGGCTGCAGCAAGGGGTCACGTGGAAGAAAATATCCTCCAAAAGCCCTCATGGGAGAAGTGTGAGATTGCATTGAATACGTCAAAAGGGGGCAGAGACCAAATAATGAGGCTGTATTCTATAGGCCTTATTCATGAACAATCTCTTCGCAAAAATGTTCCATCCTCATCACCCCTCTCTCCACCACCCATGGTGCCTTTAACTTCTCCAGATCAGTGGAGCGGCCTGAGGAAGGTCATCTCTTCCCAACAGCGTGATTAGGAGCCACGACTCAGGAAAGGACAATGTGGCCACTGCCACCTCCTCTCTGTACTTTGCAAGCAGGACAGTCTTGGCTTCCCTCCCTTCTAGGTGGTTGTTCTTGAAACCCACCACTCAGACAAGCTTCCACACATGCTTGGAATAGGGAAGGGTCAGTTTCTTTCCCTTGTCAAATCAGCGGAGGTCAGATGAGCCTGGCCATTGAGCCACAAGAAAGAGAACCAAATTACCCCCAGGCTGCAAGAAACCCCCAAGGCACACACCTGCCAGCCACCCAGAAGCCCCTTTGCATACTGACATGCAGCCCTGCTACCCCCACCCCCACCCCCACACACACATTAGCTTCTCCTCCCCAGACAGGCCCACGCCTCATCAATGTCTTAACATGTGTCCCTGCTCTCTATATTTCTTTCCCAAACTATTCTCCTGCCTTTACTCTTAAATCCACATTGTATTACCTGACTGATCTCCTTGCTTAATGCTTTTGGGTGACCTCCCACTCATAAAGGCTTAAACTGAAAAGACCTTGAGACCCTCTCAGGACAGGCTGCATCTGCTCCTGTGTCCTGTTCCAGGCCTCTCAGCCTGGCCTCAGGACCTTTGCACCACCCTTCCAATTTGGAAAATCATCTCCATGTTCTCACCTAGGTAAGCCCCATCTTACTCTTCCAATTTCAACTCGTGTGTGTCAGATACCTCAGACTAAGTTGGGGCCCTGCCACCCTCTCCGACACCCAAATGTCAGGGCCACGTAGCAGGTGACCAGTTTCTGCACTCAGAGGTCACCTAGTAACTTTAGGCTGTCAGCGGTGGGCATCCAGGCACTGGTGTGTTTGCTTTATCTGTGTAACCTAGTGTCAATCACCGCCTCCTACCTGGTAAGTGCCCAGTGCAGTTGCATTGACGAGAGAAAAATAGAAATAAAAATACATTCATTTCCAATTACTTTTTTCTAATTAAAAAAATACATTCCTTTAGAAAAAATGTAAAAATAAAAAGAAAGAAAATGAAATCAACTGTATTTCCAGAGATAAATACTGATAACCATTATATGTCTTAACATCTCTTATACTTTTTGTGTGACTATACTGAGATGCTATTGAACATACAGGAAAGAGCATTATAGAACAATTATTTCCCAAATGACCTGAACATGCCATTCCCTCTATTCATTTTTTTCTGCCACTATTTTTCAGATTTAACAATAACATGTAGCCACTGTAGAAAATTTGGAAATTACCAAAAAAAAAAGGATAAAAAAGAAATGCAAATTACCTATAATTGCAAGCTACAGATATTCCACTGGTGACAGAGCCCTGTGTTTCCTTTCAGTATTTTTTCTATACATAAATTTCGCAGCCTTGATTTCTGAGGAAATCACAACAATAACAAATTTCCAGGTTCTCTTTACCCAGAAAGAAGGAAAGGGTGTTTCTAGTAGGATCTTACCGGGGTCCCCACTTCTCTAAGCTGCTAAAATGACAGGTGTCCTCTGGGTGGGCAGACCCTCAGAGGCCCTTAACCCATACTCCCTACTTGCCCCAGGACCCAGGGGCTTTTGTGTGGTGCTCCCCCTCTACACCCCAAGCCATCCAGGCCTGGTGTGCCTTTGTAACCTGATCACCTTCATCCCTGTGTCTCTGCAGTTTTCCTTAACAAGGCCAAGTTTATGTGCCCCAAAGGGACCCCAAGCTGTCGGCCTCCCCTGCCCAGAGCACACTCACCACCAACCCCCCCCCCAAAGTCAGGGCATTTACAAAGGGTCGGGTGGGCTTTGATAAAACTAAGGCTGTCCATGTCAGGTCGGAAACTCCACCTCTCCGAGTTCAAGGGACACAACACAGGGACTCATCAACAGGAAGCACTTCCACTGTGTCTAGTGGAAGGCAGGGGGGCTGCTGGAGAGATTCTGAGAAAGACAGAGGCATGGGGGGGCACTTAGAGCCCCTCGGTCAGGGGCCACTGACCCTGTGGGGATTCCCGTGGTCGTGTACAGAGACTTGGCAGTTATGATACTCAGTTCAGCTGGAGGACAGAGAAGGGGGTAGGTAAACAGTCCCCCCAACTCAGGGAGGTGGAAGCGCAGCACAGCACCCAGATATGTTGAGAAGGAGGAGATCCTAACCTCCAAAACGCTGATTGAGCCTTCAATTATGGAGACCTGGTCTTCAGTCTAAAGCCAGCAGAAAGGTCAGGTACCTTGTCCATACAAGGGGGGGCGGGGCCTCTTCCACATTCACACCTTTGGAAAATGCCTTCCTGAAGTAACAGAATACAGGAAAAATGAATTGCTCAACCTGGCCACACAATCCTTATAACTATGCTTATTAGGAAGTGATGCTTCCAGAGGGTTCTGCTCATTCTCCGCAATTCTGTAGCAAAAGACTTGTGGTAGGAATAAAGTGGAGGTGAAGAAGAGCATCATGGGAAGAGCTGGTTGAGAACCCCTCTAAAGAAGACATCCCCCATGGAGTGTCTTCTGTCATCTCTGGCCAAATCTAGTCAATCAGCATGATCCAGATCTGCTATCTACTCCTTCCTGAAGCCACTCAGAATACAGAATCAGAGTATCAGAACTACAAAAGATTTTAAGCCTTGCTCATCGAACGTTTCCCAAAATGTGTATTTTGAGAGCCAGTCAGATGAACAAAGGTGTTTCTTGGTCAGGTGACTTTGGGAAATGCTGTGTGATAGCATATCTTGGTGATCCCAATTTGATACCCTGTCAGGAAGGCTTGGGAGAGTCCTCTCACCAAAGATAGAGTGACCAGCCTGACCATCATCCAGGTAGCCAACAGGTTGCCCATCAAGCTGAAAGAGCAGAGGCTCGCAGTGGCCGGGATGCCATAAGAATATGCTCGGGTTGCCTGCTGGGGGCTGAGACGTAGGCAAGACAGAGCAGACCTGCTGTTGTCATCCCAGCCAGGACCAACTTAGATGGACTTCCTGCCAGCCGTTCCAGGCATGTGAGCAAACCCAGCCAATCCCCAAGTGAATCTACACACAAGTAATAAAAGTTTTATTGTGGGCCATTGAGGATTTGTAGCATTGCTGGTTAAAAAAAAAAAAAAAAAAAAAAAAAACATGCTGAAACTCTCCCAGCAAATGCACATTGCACATCAACACACCAAAGGTGCTGGGAAGTCATGCCACAGAGAAACCTGTTTACCTTTGCTCAACTCAGCATTTCTCAAACTCATTTGCTCATGGAACCCTTTTTTCCACAATAACACCTTAAGAAGCAGGAACACTAGAGCAGTTCAACCCCACATTTTATTTACTTTTTTTTTTTTTTTAGACTAGGTCTCACTATTTTTGCCCGTGGAACCGCAGGTTCACGTTGCCTGGGGTACCACAGACTCAAGCAATCCCCAGTCTCAGTTTCCCAGGTAGTTGGGATTACAGGCATGTGTCACCACGCCCAGCTATTTTTGTAAAACTGTGTCTCGCTATGTTGCCCCGGGCAGGACTCGAACCAAGATCCCCAGTCCCTGTCGCGCTCCATAAGCTATTGCTTACAGGCACCTGCTACCATGCCCGGCTCAACGCCTCATTTTATAAATGAGGAAATCAGATCCAGAAAAGGGGCTCTCCTGGATTCTGAACCATAATTCCTCCTTGGTGACTCTGCTCCATGCTCTAAGCAATGGTGGTATGTCCCTCAACTAAAATGAGGTCTGCATCACATAAACTGGCGTTTGACTATCTGCTGGACATTATTTTCTAATTCAACGAGAAAACTTCATTTTTTAAAATAATTTATTTATATATAAGTTTCACATCATGTAATCCCAGGGATTCATCAACAAGAAAACTTTATCAAGCACTTAGTGCATGCAAGAAACTCTGTAAGCACTAGGAACACCAAGAAAAGATGTCATTCTTACCGTTGGGCAGCTCACAGTCAAATGAAGGAGGAAAGCAAAGAAAAAAACATGGTGACCAAAGTAAGAAGTGCTGTGGTGGGAATCTTTGGGTGCTATGAGCCATGTAGGGCAGGGAGGTGACATACATGTCAGGGAAAGTTTTATGGATCTGATGACACCTGAACTGAGTCTTGAAAAATAGGTAGGAGTTACTCTACAGAAGTTGAGAATCAATGGGATGAAGTAAGGTGAAGGGATGGGGGAGGAATCGAAGGGGGGGCGGGGGGAGGAGTCAAAGTATGAATGAGCAGATTTGTATAGGTCTGGGATCAGATACAAAAAATAGGGTCCTAGGCCGGGCACGGTGGCTCATGCTTGTAAGCTTCAGTCTATGAAGCGGCCGGGGCTTAGGGATCTCGGTTCGAGTCCCGCCTGGGGCCCGTAGCGAGACCTAGTTCCAAAAAAAATAGCTGGGCGTGGTGGTGCACGCCTGTCATCCCAGCTACCTGGGAAGCTGAGGCTGGGGATTGCTTGAGTCTGTGGTACCCCGGGCAACGAGAGTCTGCGGTTCCACAGGCAAAAATAGCAA
>PVHY01003854.1:0-41445 GCA_004024945.1 Uropsilus gracilis
GAACCGCAGGCTCTCGTTGCCGGGGGTACCACAGACTCAAGCAATCCCCAGCCTCAGCTTCCCAGGTAGCTGGGATGACAGGCGTGCACAACCACACCCAGCTATTTTTTTGGAACTAGGTCTCGCTACGGACCCCAGGCAGGACTCAAACCGCGATCCCTAGCTCCGGCAGCTTCATAGGCTGAAGCTTACAAGCACAAGCCACCGTGCCCGCCTTCTTCTGTTTTCTTACTCTTCTTTTCTCTCTCTTTCTCTTTCTTCATTCTCTCTACTTCTGTATCCTCTAGTGTGCTGATTCTTTCTTCTATTTCTTCTAATCTGCTTTCCTGGCTCTTCCCTGCATTCTTGAGTTCTTCTCTTTCTCTTTTTATGCATTGCATCTCCTGCAGTTTCTTATTTAGGGTTTCAGTTTCATTTTTCTGTACGTTGATGATATTGCTCATTTTGCTGTATTCTTTTTTTATATTTTTCTACTGCTTCTCTGAATTCGTTGAAGGCTTCTACCCTTTTGCTTTCCCTTTTTTCCCCCTCTTCCTTGGCCTCTTTGAGTACTTTCATCACGTTGATTCTGAATTCTTTGTCTGACATATGGAGCATTTCTTCCATGTCATCCAAGATGGTTTCTTCAGATTGTTTATCCTTTGGTGGTGAGTTATTTTTCTTAGGACTTGCTTGAGTATTTATGTTCTTCCTCCTTCCTGTGTTTTCCTTTCAGATCTGCTCTACGTATTGGGTGACTACTGCTCTAGTATTAGGCATGTTGAAGCCTATATAGTTGTGGTTAACTCTGCCTATATGCTTTTGGTAGAAAGTGTCCATGTTTTCGGCGCGTAGTGGTGCCGGCGCTGCTGGGCTTTGGAGTAGAAGCTGTTGACTTTCAGGATGGCTGTCCCAGCTGAGGGGCTGGGAAAGCAGACACACTCAGTCCAAGCCTAACCTGACTGGCCAGGGTCCTTTCAGTTGCAAATTGCAGTGCTGCTCTTTCTCCCAGGATCATTTCCTTGGCAACCGGGACCTGCCTCAGGGTGCAGACTGGAAAGGGAACTCACCTGGCCTATGTGATCCTCTCCCCGGCTACTGGTGCCACGGCCAGAGTGAGCTGGAGTTCCCTGGGCCGGTGACACTCAGTTGCCATGAGCCCCAGCCCATGCAGGCTGGGCTTTGGGATGGAAGATGTTGACCTTCAGGATGGCTATCCCAGCCAAGGGGCTGGGAAAGCAGACACACTCAGTCCAAGCCTAACCTGACTCTGAAATATTCTATTGTACTGATGTATACTACAAGTGTTTTGATTGTTCCTCTAATATTGTATGTTTCCATTCTCTCTATCTTCTTTCTATAATAAATGACAGTGGAAGTTATCTATTATGTATTTGGATCTTAAAAAAATCTTTATTAAATGATTTTCTTGGGAAAAATTCTGGGATATGGTAATTTTATGACTTTTCCTATTATTATCATGCCACATTCCATCCCAATTCTACCAATTTATAATGCAAACCACAATAATGCAACCACTGCCCCATAAATGCCTACTAAAAATCCTAATAAACTATAGGTTTTAATTAATAATATTTATTAATACTGGTTCCTTAATGACAGCAAAGGTACCGTATGAATAGATGTTAACAGTAGGAAAAATGAATGTGGGGTATATGGGAGCTTTCTGTACTATCTTCTCAATTTTTCTGTAAACCTAAAATTGTTCTCAAAACCTTTGAATGAAAAATAATCAAAACAGCATACAACCCTGTCTACTGCTGGTGAGAGAACTGGCATGGCCACTCTCATGGCCAGTTACTGGCATGACCACTCTGTAGCACAACTGGGAAACAGGCATGCAAAACAGTAAGAACATATGCACTGCATACTGTTTGATTTGGCAATTCAGCCTCTGCTATAAAAAAATAATAGGGGCTGTGTGGAAAATTTTATCTACAGATATGATTATTGCTGTATTTTTATAACAGCTGAAAGTTAGAATCAATTTTAAAGTATTTGGAATTGGCTAATTACATCTTAATATATTTATAAGATGAAATATTATGTCATCACATCATATAGTATAAGAATGAAAAAAGAAAAAGTTAAATGGAGCAAAACAGGTTATTGGTAGTATGCTATGAATCCCACTGCAATAAAAACTGTATTTAAACTTGTGTTTAAATCTCTTAGCACTTAATGAACAAGACGATGGATATGGGGAGAGTGGAAAAATAGCTGTGAGCCCAGGGCAGAGCAAATAGCACCCAGAACGCCATCATAAAACTTAGGTTTCTATTCAGAGTGAACTGTGGAAATAGTGTGTTTGAGCAGGGAAATAACTTGTTTTGATTATTGTTTTAAAAGGATGCTATGAGCTACTCTACTGAAAGTAGATGGTAGAGGCACAAGTGTACAAGTAGGGAAACTCCTAGGAGGTAGAACAATAATTCAGATGAATGGTAAGTATGGCTCAAATAAGTCCAGAAAGAGAAATAAAAGGAAAAAACATGCATGAACATGTTAGAGGATGAATTTGGTGTTTGAGTGGGGGGGACTGTGATTTTCTGTTTTTCCCCAAGTGTTCTAGGATGAATGTATAATACTGTGGTAAAGAGAAAACATGTTTTGGTGTACATATACACATGGATATGACTTTAAAAACTTTATTTTGAAAAAAAATGTTGATTCATATGCTGGAAGATATTTTGAAGGGAAATTACTTTGTTAAACTACAATGTTTCTACTGTCAACCTCTCAGTAAGTTTGTCTTTTCCCCATCCTCTAGGATAAATGGACAACTCGTGGCTTTGAAAGTAATCAGCATGAATGCAGAGGAAGGAGTCCCATTTACAGCTATCCGGGAAGGTAACAACAGTTGAAGTTGTTCAAGAGATCTGTGTTAAGTCCTTGATTTGGTTTTGAAAAATGTATTTTAATCCATCCATTCAGCATATAGCTTTTGAAATTTCTGGACATTCATATAATTGCAACTTTATTCAGTATAGCAGATTGCCAATGTGTCTACACTATCACTTCATTATTCTTGAGGAAATTAAGATTCAAAACTGTTATATTAGTTGACCAAGATTATTAATTCAATGAATATATACTAAATACCTTCTGTGTGTTTGGTGCCATGCTAGTTGTTGAGACTAACACCCAACAAAAATTCATAAAAGAGGAAAAAATTAAGTAACCACACAAAATCTCAGTGGGCATTTTGCCTGAAAAAAACAAAACAAAACAGATCTTGAAAAATTCCTTGGAAGAGCATAAACTTTTAGTGTTGTGCTTATATTTTCTGTATATCCTGAGTAGAATAGCAAGTGGATAATGAAGGAGCCTGATGTCACATAGAATTGAGTTTGAATCTTTTATCTACTAATCACTAGTGGTGTAACCATGGTTCAATTACTTCGTCTATTTTAGACAGAAAATAATAGAACCTATTCCATTGAGTTGTTATGTAGAGTAAATGAGACTGCTTAAAAAGTACTTAGGATTTTCAGAGTTCAACAAATGCTGCCTATTATTACTTCATTCATTCCTACCACTTAGTAATGTCTTGCTCACCATCAAGATAACATAATTTTTTAATATGAAAATCAAGATGTCAATATAGTGAAAATAAGTCATTAAAATGTTATTTAAACCTTTTACATAAATCATTTGACATAAAAGATAGGGTTGGTATCCATCTCAGCAAGAGAAAAAAAGCAGAAAAATGACTCTTTCATACCCGTACTTTATCTCTGATTTTATTACACCTTCCCTTCTTTATGGAGAATATAATATATGCAGAGCTTATTGTCAGGTGTTATAAAGGGTAAAGCAAAAATGACCCAATCTTTGCTCAGTATTATTTCCAGCTATAGAACAGATGATTCAAGTTACAAATGTTATAATGGAGGTTTTCCAAAAAAAAAAGCCTTTGTAAACTAAGATGAAAAACAGTTTTTCTCAGTGTGGCTAAGTGGACTCAGTGGGTTTTGAAGTGAGCCTGGAAAGATGGGTTATGCAAACAGGCACCAAAAATAATTCACAAAATGAGTTTATAACTGAATTTTATGCCATTTCCAAAGCCTTTTCAGAGCCTCTGGGAAATACATTATTCTGAACCTAAGCCGAAGGGCCAAATGGCTCTGAGTTAGCCAGGCATTCTGCCTGGTGGGATCAGGTGCGTTCTGGAGGAAAGCATGGTTTTAAGTGTTTAATATAATGAAGGCTCCATTTACTAATAGTTTTTAGTGGTCCCCATGAAAGAATGATCAAATTTAGAAACAGTTATGTGACTAGGTTAAAGAGCATTTTGGACTTATTAGAAACCCCCAGGTCCATAGCTTAAGAGAATGTCTCTCGGCCCAGGTTCACTTATTGTCCTGGTGGTATTTGCTTTGTGTGTTCTTGAACTTGCCTGTTGCCTATAACAGCCTGCCTGGCTCAGATTTTGCTCACAGCCAAGTCTTTCAGGTGAAGATATTTGACTTCAATGTGAAACCTTTTGACGATTTTGCTAACAGCTGGTTCTCAGCATGGTTCAGAAAAGCTGGATCTGTATTGTTCTGTATGTTAGATGTTTCTTTTATTACATATTTACCACGGAATTGCCTCTCCATCACAGGTGTTTGCAATTACATTTAGTCTTCAACTGTGAACTTTCTTGGTTTGTTTTATGGACTTACCTTACTGAATGCTTTGCCTGTATAATATTAAAACCACAAAAGGACTTTTTGACACATTGGGGTTGTTAGGCATCCAATTTCCAACAATGAATGTTTCTTTTCTCCACCAGTGAAAAGGTTGGGAGCCCTGCTTAGAGGAACCCTCTCCTCTCTAGAAGATATGAGGCCCCACTTGAAAACTTTGGCACTGTCCCATTTTTCCTGCAAGAACTTTAAGGATGTGAGACCAGGGAGACAGGAGGTTAAATGAGAAGGACTGGAAGGCAAAATAAGAACAGCTGGAGTTCATTAGTTAAAATCCAGGGTCACTAGCTAAAGAGGCAACTGAAAGCCACGTGCAGAAAAACTGAACGAGTAATGTAGACTTCTTTAAAAAGCCTTGAAGCAGTTATTACTTTTCCTGAACGGTTTTGGCTGCTCTGAGGGTATATCAGCCAAAGATTTGTTAAGTAGGATTTTACTAGATGTATGGTCTCTCTCTATATAGTTAGGATACATGTGGCAGTTTATTAATCGGGTCATTTGGAATGCTATTTGATCTTAATGGGTAATATGAAATTAGCAAAAATAAGAACAGTACTAAGGAAAACATATCTTAATACATGTGCCAGATACTTTTCATGCGTTACCTCTTTCAGTTCTCTTAACCATCTTTGGATGTCGATATTATTATTAGTATTCCGATATGTAGCCATCATTCAAGTCAAATCACTGTAATTCAAAAATTCATGCCCTCTCTATACAGTCATTCTATAAACTTGCTGAGCACCTCCTGTGGCCAGACACTCAACTGGCTGCAAGACACACAGTAGTGTACACAGTAGATGTTTCCTGCCCTTTTGCTAATGACACTGTTAGCTACCTTCATAGCAACTTAGAAAAAAAACCCTTCCCAAACTGGTTCGAGAATTTGTACACACACATATGGCTACACACACATATATATATATACTTGTCAAATGATCCTTCATTGAAACGTTTTCCTTTGTGGCTCTTAACCACATAAACACTCCACATCATTGCTTATGTCTACAGTGATATCATGAGGGCTTCAACATTGCAACCCCACAGACAAGAGTAGTCCCCAGGATTTCTTCAATGGTTCTATAGAGCTCTCTAGAAGACCGCATCTGCCAGGCTAGCTGACAGTCTCATTAAAAGTGGTATTATCATTGTGCTTAATGTTTTTCTCCATCTGTCTATCTCCTGGTAGTTCCTTGAGGGTTTCCTATCTACTACTATTTCTTGGTAGTTCCTTGAGGGTTTTGATCATGAAACAGAGGCATGAGGACCTGTCTGTTTTCCCTGGTTAGTTTTCAGACCCTTCCAGTCACAGGTTACTCTGTATTTTGCAACCATCCCAATCCAGGTAGGTTTGCCTTTGGGTCTAGCTGCCTAAAAGAATTTTGGAACCCTTGGCATTATATTCACAGGACTTTTAAAGGGAACAGGGAAAACCAGCCAGCAGAGAAATACTAACTTGAGCTCTCCTACCCCAGGGTGACAATGCTCATTAATCCCCTCCCTACTAGACCCAGTATACCCCTTACACATGCGCACACCCATGCTTTTAGGCCCAGGTTTGTCCAGTTATGGAGAGGGTACAATACTGAAGATGCTGGTCATAGAAAATAGTGGCAGAGGGTACAAAAAGCCCTGATAAATCTTTATCCCTATACCTTGGTGGTGGCATCACCAATTTTTGGGGCCAGACCTAGGGGCCAATCCATTGGTGTTCCTCTGGTATATGACTTTGATCTTATTGGCAAGGTGGAGGCAGCTGGTGTGGATGAAGCTGAATTTGGGGTAAAGAAAGTTGCACCTTGAAAATGAAAACATTTTCATTTGAATAGGCTAATATTTTAAGTTTTTAAATAAGAATATTTTTACCACATTTATTAAGCTATCGACAAGTTAATAATGTACATTAAATAGCTTTCTATAAAACTAGAACCTTTATTTTGCTATTTGTGGGATGAGCATTTTGGTCAAGGACTTTGCAGGATGAAGATGTGAGCCATGTGAGCTTGGCTGTGTGGCCAAGGCCTGGGGCCTGCAGCTAGGAGTCTGGATGGTCCAGGCTAGGAGTATGTCTGTTAAAAGAAGTTAAGGAGTTTGGAGACTTAAACTCTGTGTTGGAGTTTGTTTTGCTGAGTTTGACTTGTGTTTGGGAGAGGCTGTTTGAAAGTCAGGCCTGAAAAAAAGTGATCGTGGCTGGTTCAGGTACTACAGAGCTTTTTTTCTACTACCTGGAGAAGACAGCATGGAAGAGTTGGAGCACACCAAAGAAGCATGCTAAAAGAAGATGTCTTTGATGAACTCTGACTGACTAATATTGGTAAGATGATTAGGACAGAAAGACTGAGGATTTTTAAACACTATGGGGAAAGGACTTAGGACAATGCTGAAAAAGGTTTTAGACAATGTTAATTTGGAGCTTTACTTACATAGTTTTTTTTTTTTTTTGCAGTAATTAGAAAATCATTTTAGGCCAGGCACAGTAGCTTGTGCCTGTAAGCTTCAGCCTATGAAGCGGCCGGGGCTAGGGATCGTGGTTTGAGTCCCGCCTGGGGCCCTTAGAGAGACCTAGTTCCAAAAAAAATAGCTGGGCGTGGTGGTACATACCTGTAATCCCAGCTACCTGGGAAGCTGAGGATGGGGATTACTTGAGTCTGCGGTACCCTGGGCAACGAGAGCCTGCGGTTCCACGGGCAAAAATAGCGAGACCTAGTTTAAAAAAAAAAATAGAAAATCATTTTGTTTAGTAATAAATTAGTCTGCACTCTGAGAAAAAGAAAAACTCGAACCTTTTATTTAAACCCAGGATTTTTTTGTCTGCTAGAAGCATTTGTGTAGGAAATAGTCTAATAATTAACCTTTTTTGAAAACTAGGCCTATGATGTAATTTCCCATTTCCCCCATTATCTTTTTTTAAAACTTTAAAATAAATTCTGGGAGATAAGTTGTGTTATTTTTGTTGCAGAGGTGAAGCAATGTGTACTTCAGACAGGTTAGGAAATTTGTCTGCAGTTTCAGAGATAAAAACCAGAATTGTTAGGTATTAGGGTCCATTCCATTCTATTAAAAATCCTTTCTACCTTATAACTTTTTGAAAATATTGATTACAATATTATTTATGCTTGATGACTAAGTTATTTTTTCAGAATGTTCATGCATTTATAAAGGCATTAAGATAATGTTCCTTAAGAAAAAGTTATGAATAAAAAGTATTTCATAAGGAAATACTATCAAACATACTTGCATAGTGAGAACAAAAGAATAAATCTTTAAGAAAAAATCCTTTCTATTTTATTAGAAATCCATAATTGAAGCATTTTTCCTTTGCAATGATAAAAATAAAAAATAAAAATCTGTTTTTATGATATAGTTTTATAATTACTAAGCAAAACATTTAAAAATAACATATAATGGTGTATATTTGTCAGTTTTGATTCTATTATCAACTTGACAGCACTGTTGAATTTTGATGTTTAGTTAGAAACAGCTTCAGCTGGGACTCTTTTAAGATCATTTCTTGGTAGAAAACATTAACAAGTGCTTAGCCCTGTTTCATGTATTGAGAAAACTGAACCAAAATTAACTAGGAAACCTCCCCAAGGTCATAAAATGTGGTAGAGGATAAAAGATAGAATCACTGAGTCGCTGCTCACTGGCAAATAGATGGCAGCATGTCTGGCTGACAAGCAGTGAATGAAGTCATAGACATAACATACCCGCATGTGCATGTACAATTTTCTATAAAACATGGTGTTAAGACAAAGTATGTGATCAGTGTTAAAACGCTGAAGAAATTAGATGGTCACTACCGAACATATGTCTTAATATTTATCTGAATGTATATAGATATTTTATTGAAAGAATAAATTATTGACATTTGATTTAATTTGTGACACCAAAACCAGAGAAAATGTAATACCAGGAACTACGCACTCTTTAAATCAGCGCCCACTGGGGATTGGAGGTGGGAATGGGGTCCATTATTGGACTCCTATGTAAGTGTATTACAACTGTCTGGTCTTGAATTAACAGTCACTTATTGAGCATCACCTACCAGGCCTGTGCTATGTCAGAGATGCAAAGACAGGGCAGGGGAGGGACTATCCATGCCCACAAATAGCTCAGTGTCCAGAGGGGCCTTTAACTGCTGGGCACTCACTAGATAGAGTCATGGCCAGGACTCTGAGAGTCAACCTTGCTTCCTTGTCCTCAGCATCTTCTGCAGACCAGAGGGGAGTAACAGCAAACATCATGATCCATTGTACTTATAACATGTCAGTTTTTCCAAAGCTTTCTCAGTTACAAACTCCTACAGAATTGATATAACCAAGATGAAAGTGATATTTTTTTAAAAAAATATTAAATAACTTAGATATATAAATATTGGATTAAATTCCATTAAATGTTTAATCTATTGGTCACACTGGACACCTTCTTAGAAATGTGAAATATATAGATAGGCCGGGCGTGGTGGCATATGCCTGTAATCCCAGCATGGGGAGGGATCACTTGAGTTCCCAGGTTCGAGACTACCCCAGGCAACATAGTAGTCTCTAAAAAAGAAAAGAAATACATAAATATTTTGCTTTTTTTTTTTTTTTTGAGACTAGGTCTCACTATTTTTGTCTGTGGAACTACAGGCTCACATTGCCCGGGGTACACAGACTCAAGCAATCCCCAGCATCAGCTTCCCAGGTAGCTGGGATTATAGGCATGCATCACCACGCCCAGCTATTTTGGGGGGACTGGGTCTCAATACGTGCCCCCGGCAGGACTGGACCCGCGATCCCTAGCCCCAGTCGTGGTTTCCTAGGCTGCACCTACAGGCACGCGCCACCATGCCCAGCCTATATTTTGCATTTTTAAATGAGCTGGATAACATTTAGACATGTCTAATTTTTCCCTGATTTGGGGATTATGGTTTTCTGGTAATCATACCAAGTTAGCATATGTAAAGTTCTTAACACAATGTCTGCCATATGGTAAATGCTTAATGAATGTTAATTATTGCTACCATCATTATACAAGATTTTTAGAAGTGCTTACAATCATTTCATTTGTCTGGAGCTTTAAAGACTGCCCAGTTTATACTTCTGTCTTTTTTTTTTTTTTGAAGAAAAATAAAACTAAGCATATTTAGAACTTGTGAACGATATAAGAAAAAAATTTCCCAGGAATCAGTATGCTGATTTTAGGATCTCTTATTTTCTCACCTGGCTTTTACCTCTCTCAACTGATTTTCCTGGAGGACACATTACATTTTATCATGAAGTCTATAAAGTAGCCTTGAAATTAGAAGACTTTTTCTTCTTGGGTAAAAGAGCCACAAATCTGAAGTTGTAGGCATTTTAGATTCCTCCAGTGATTAAACAAACAATGTACCAAAACTATAAGCTAGATGCTTTAGACATCATCAACTCTTTGATATAAGTTCTCCATTATTACTCATTAACATTCAGTTTTCATATAAATATTTGTTTATAAATAAATAGTTCTGGTGTTAAAAAAAAAAAAAGCATAGTAGGTATGCCCATAACACACATAACATTTATAATCTAGGGAGAAAGACAACATAAGAAACAAATAAAATCATCTTCAGAAACACCCTGTGCCAACCCCTACTATAGGTAGAGAAATGATATTAGGTAATTAGTGGCATTTGTTCAATAATAAGTATTTATTGTGTACTTAGAGAACCAGACATTGTTCTAGGCTCTGGAGATAACAATAAGCAAAAAAGACAAAAGCACTTGGCTTTCAATGGGGAAGAGGACTACTCAGGGAAGCCCAGACCATATATATCACCTGGAGGAAACATGCAGAGAGATAAAATGATGCAAGCAGAAATAATGGCAAATAGAAGCTCTATGAAAGAAACGTATTTGGAAGTATCTAAGGAACAGCTCAAAGACCAATGTAGCTAGAGCCAAGTGAGCAAGATGGGAGTGTAATTTGATGAGAAAAGGTTGGTAGTGAAGCTGTGCAGCCATTGCTAATCCTTTAGATCTTATTTGGAGGGAGATAAGACACCACTGGAAGGTTTGGAAAAGGCAGAGATATGCCCTGATTTCCACCTAAGAAGGATCAACATGGATCAATGTAGAGAAGAGACTATAGGAAGAGCAGAGGCAGTAGACACTGGAAATCATTCAAGATATGATGGCTTGGCCCAGAATGATAGCACAGGAGAAGGCAAAAGGGGGTGGGGGATTCTAGACTTGTTTTGAAAGGTATTGTCAGCAGATTTGTTATTGAATTGAATGGGGGCCTGAGAAAAAATACTGAGTACTTGCTGCAGTGGTGATGCCTCATCAGACGGATTAATGGTTTAAAAAGACATGCAAAGAATTTGTGGCTCAAAGATTAAACTAATGATGCAAGTGAAAGCGAACAACAGCCGGGCACGGTGGCTCATGCCTGTCAGCTTCAGCCTATGAAGCGGCTGGGGCTAGGGATCATGGTTCGAGTCCCGCCTGGGGCCCGTAGCGAGACCTAGTTCCAAAAAAATAGCTGGGTGTGGTGGCGCGCGCCTGTAATTCCAGCTACCTGGGAAGCTGAGGCTGAGGATTGCTTGAGTCTGTGGTACCCCGGGCAACGAGAGCCTGCGGTTCCACAGGCAAAAATAGCGAGACCTAGTCTCAAAAAAAAAAAAACTCTGGGACTCATATTAGGGTTTCTGGCTCCACAGTCAGATGGTACGGCACTCGAGGAATGCATTTGATATGTTAAGTGGTTACTCTAGGCTGAGGGTTGTTCTAGGTGGTGTGGCAACCTACAGAAATGAGAAAAAGTCACTCCCTCCATTCTCATGTAGCCTGAATCCCAGACTAGAGACATTACACAGATGCCTGTGAAACTACATTTACAAAGCAATGTACTTATAAAAATGAGGTGATAAATTTAGCTCATAAGGATTCCGGGAGTAAAAAGTTAAGAGTGAGCATGAGTCATTAGAGCAAAGGAAGGTTTACAGGTGTAATAAGGGCCCTTTGGTGGTGAGAGGTTCTCACCTTGGAGCTGACGTATCCAAAGAAAGAAACTCGCTGGCTCATGAATCTGTTAACTGTGGGTTTGCAGCCATCTCCCTATGTATAGCACCAGGAATCTGTGCCTTTCCATTCCTCAAAACAATTTTTTCTGTCTTAGTTTTATTCCCGGGCATGTTTTCACCAGGCTTGTTAATCTGGCTACATGTGCTCCTAGCTAAATCCAACAAACTCAGCTCTCACTGTGGAAAAGAAAGCACTTCTTTCCTGATGATATCAGCAAAGTAGGGTTCTCCCAGGCTTAGGTATTGTGCCTATAAATGCACCAATCACTATGGCTAACAGGTTGCTGTGCAATGATTGGTTATATCTGTGACTGGTCACATGCCCCCACTTTTAGGGGTGGGATCAGTCCCACCAGAATAGCATGAGCTGGATAGGGTGATTGTACCCAGTGGAAAATAGAAGTGTCCCCAATAAAGGAAGAATGTTTTCCAGGAGGGCAAAACAACAGATCATTACAACAAGGTAAGATTCTTAAAGAAAGGTATTTTGCTCCAAAGTTTGAAGGAACTATTTTGTGTGTGTTTTAATTTATGGAATTCTGGGGAAGTGTTGGTATAGGAGACTCATGATATGCAGACATACCTGGCAGAACACTGATTGAAGTTTCAACACTTCAATTTTTCTTTTTTCTAAGTCTGAAGGGCACTATTTCTTCATGAAGGTATACTGTGTGCTGAGATGCATCATTTCCTTATTGTGCCTTTTCTGATCTCCACCCTCCTGAAGCTAGGTATTTTACTGTCTCTGGAACCCCTAAAGATGACTTTCAAATCTCCTCCAACCCATTCAGTGACCTCTGAGGTAACCTCTCCCCTTTAAGGTTTTCTTTAGTGATCTAATAATAACTATTATTGAAAATGTGAGAAACAGTCCTCAGCCCTCCCCACTCTCACCCTCCTGCGCTTCCCAAGTTTGCCCTTCTTTTCATGTTTATATTTTTTCCCTTCCACATAAGCTTGTTTTATTCCCTTGAGATACCCTCTCCACTCTCCATTATGTTTCAACAACTACTCACTCAATATACTCTTATCGCTATCTACTACCAATTGCATTCATAGACTCTGGTGATCCATGATAGGACTTAAATTTTAGAGAATGGTCACATATTGTGAAGTTCTGCTCTAGAAGGCAGAATACTCCCTTTCCTGCTTTACAGTGACCTTTCTATCTCCAGGCCTCCTCTTTCATAGCTCTGAAGCAGTTGATAAACTTCCCAAAGGAAAGCATTTACAAAGTGCTTTGAGTGCTTTGACAAAATTGATTGGGTAAATGGAAGCATACTTTCTGCAACTAATCTAACCTGTAAGAAAAATAAGTTATGTACAATAATTTGTCACTTAACAAATAATGAAAGTCCTTTGCAATTTTAATTATTATTTTAAAATAAGAATTTTTTCTGTAGATAAAAAACAAGATACTTGATTTGAAATGCTTTAAAAATAAATATTGCTTGGTATCTTTAAAACAGTACTTTCATTCTCAATGACCAAATTAATGTTTTGTTTAATTTTTCTAGCTTCTCTCCTGAAGGGTTTGAAACATGCTAATATTGTGCTCCTGCATGACATAATTCACACCAAAGAGACACTGACATTTGTTTTTGAATACATGGTGAGTTGCCCCAACATCTTACAAAGTGTAAGCAAAAAGGCTACTGCTCATATAATGAATCTTTAATATTTTATAACATGATAAAAATTTCAGTACAATATAGAAAGTGTCATGGAAATTTTCATTATTGTGATTAGTAGACTAATGTTCTTATGCTCACTCTTTAGTCCTGCTTCTTTACTCTGAATATCTGCTGTTTCCCCTTCCCCATCACCAGCAATAGTAAATATGCACTTTGAGTTTGCTTCCTAAATAAATCTTTTGCACTTATTTTTAATTACAATTTGATTAGAATGCAACATTTCCCCCGACAATAAAGACATAAAATGCAAGTTTTAAAAAACTGTACAAAATGACAACTCATTTTATGTTTCCAAAAGGAAAATTATTCAAATAAGCAGAAATCATAAGGTATGTGTATTTTGTCTTGCTTCCCTGGAGAGGGAAAAAAAAATCCCTGTGTCATTGTGTTCAATAGCAGTCATTTAAAATTAGCATCTCTTTGTGCTAAGAAAGAGGCTTCCTTCTAAGAGCAGTCAATTATAAAGACACATTGTGTTTGACCTTAACAGTGGGGGTCTCAGAAACTCTGGTCATGTACTTTTTGCACCTTATTCTCAAAAATGTTATACTTTGTAATACCTCGGACAATAAATTCTATGGTCTGCTTTGGGATTCTGTCCAAGCATCGCTAATGTCCACCATTTTGTCAGCATACAGACCTGGCCCGGTACATGATTCAACACCCAGGAGGCCTTCATCCTCACAACGTCAGGGTGAGTACTTTAGGGTCAGGAGTCTTCCAACTTGCCCAACAAAGGAGAATTTTTAAACAGGCTGCTACCAGAAAATGAAGTCTCATAATACAAAATCAGAAGGAAAACATTGATAGTCTATAGAAAAGATTTTTAAAAAAGGAGTTGCCCCTCAAAATATAATGCAACAGTTAGCTGTTTTCTAGACAGCCTAATACTATCAGTCAGTTATCACCAAATGAGACTTTAGAAGTATAATCCAATAAAGCCAGGTGTGGTGGGGCATGCCTGTAATTCCATCTACCTGGGAGGCTGAGGCTGGGGATCACTGAGTCCATGGGTTCAAGACAACCCTGGGCAACATAATGAGACCTAGTCTCTTAAAAATTAAATAAATAAATAAAGTATGATCCAGTAAAAAAGAATTGCACTAAAAGTAAGAAATGAGGCCGAGCACAGTGGCTCGTGCCTGTCAGCTTCAGCCTATGAAGCAGCCGGGGTTAGGGCTTGTGGTTCGAGTCCCGCCTGGGGCCCGTAGCAAGACCTAGTTCCAAAAAAATAGCTAGGCGTGGTGGCGCACACCTGTGATCCCAGCTACCTGGGAAGCTGAGACTGGGGATTGCTTGAGTCTGTGGTACCCCGGGCAACGAGAGCCTGTGGTTCCATGGGCAAAAATAGTGAGACCTAGTCTCAAAAAAAAAAAAAAAAAAAAAGAAATGAAGTTAGATTGTTCTGTTATATATGGGACCAACTTCTAATTTTCTAGTCATTAGAAAATAAATAATAATAAGCTTAACTAGATGTAATGTTACATTTGTTATAAATTTTAGAAACCATTTGTAGTTCATAGTCTTCACTTCTTAAGGTTTTATTGGTATTAACAAATTGAGCCTTAATATAATCTTATGAAGTTTGTTTAAAATGTATTTATTCAATTAACTAATATTTATTTATTTAATTCAAGATATATCTAGTGAGTACTTAATATTATATTACATGCTGAGATTTCAATAGTGAATGTTCTGTTTCTGTTTTTGGATGAGCTAAAAGTCCCTAAGATAGATGAACTCAAAATAGTGGGCTATAAGAAGCAAGGTGATAAGTTAGCTAGGGACACTATGAGGATTCCATAATAAAGGAGATTAATTCATTCTTAGAAATAAGAAGGCAAAAGCTTGAGGACAGAAGGTTGAGGAGAGTTAAAAAAATGTAATAGCTACTGAGAGTGCGATAATAAACTAACTAGGGAAATCAAGAGGGAATATATAGTGATGGGTTAAGGTTCCTCATAATGTTGAAAAACCATTAAATTATCTGAATGATCATGGAATTCTTTTTAATGGCAACATTTAGAAATTTGAATATAGGTGCAGGGAAAGTAGTTGGATTGATTCAGAGCTGAGGTTCTGTCAGATATATGAGAGGATAAGGCAGTTGGGCAAAAGAACCAAAGAGAGTCAATTGAGTATAGTAAGAAAGGAAGTAAAGATGTGCAGGTTCTTGACAATGGGAGAGGGCAAGGAATGAGAGGCACAGAGAAGAAAAACTGAAAAAGATTTGTAGGCCTGGGTGACCACACATAACAGCTACTGTGCAAATTGCTTTGGAGGATAAAAAGACATAGAGGATATGATTATGGTCCTCAAGGTACTTACAACCAAAAAGAATGAAAAAGAGGAGGAGGAGGAGGAGGAGGAGGAGGAGGGGAAGAGTACAAATAGTATTATAAATACTATGACACTATTATGCACTATTATGCATTATTACTATAATATGCACAAATAGTATTAAAAAACATTTGTGAATAATACCATGGAGGAAGTAAGACTTAGTATTGTCTTACTAGGTCTTAGGAAATAATTTATATTCTCATTCAAAAGACTTCATTAAGCAAGAACCTAAAGCAGAAACATTGCATTTGAAGAGGGAAGAATAGGGAAAGATGGTGCAAGAAGAAAAAAAATCTTTTCAGCAAAGATACGGAACTGGTAAATAGAGGATATGTTCAAAGATCCAGAAGTCATGAATTGTTAGGGGTAGAAGGATCACAGTATCTTCCAAACCTTTGGATTCTGATCTGTTAGTGGGTTGTGAGATCAATTTGATGATTAGCCACCAGAATTTTTAAAAATGAAGTGGAATGGATGAGAGAGAATAGAGGATAATAGTCTGTTATACTTAGCTAGATTAACTATTATTTTGTGCAACTTTTGTTCTAGTTGAAACTGTCTATGTGTGGATGTGAATACTAGATATAGATATATGTATGCATTTTATATATACACATATGTATTACTTATGTGTAATTTCTTATGGTGAGTTACAGTCAAAAAACTTTAAAACCCTTGGGTTAGTCTAACTAACTTCTTCATCTTGCAAAATTGGAATCCAAAGCTTGAGAGAACAAATATTTTGCCAGAGGTTATGGAATCAGGTTTTGGCTTTGCTAAAAGTGATTCTTTGTTGAGATTTCTTTCCACTAGTGCCATACTCTGTTCCTGTTGGCCTGAAATGTAAAATATATTCATGAAATAGGATACATAAGTCTCGGGAAATAGATAGGGGAGATGGCAGAGAGCCTCACTCTAAGATGTGGACTTTATTCCTTAGACAGTTGACTCATTAAAAGGGTTTGAGTTGAGAGAGAATGACATGATCAGAAAGAAATTTATGTAACTGTGGTCTGTGGGATGGATTAAAGAGAGGAGACTGGAGTCAGGGATTCCAGTTAGGAGTTTATTGATGTGGTCTAGCCCAGTGCTTCTTAAACTTCAATGAACAGACGAATGACCTGGGGATCTGATTCAGTAAGTCTGGGGTGAGATCTGAGCTTACGAATTCCCAACATGCTCCAAGGTGATCACTGCAGATGGCTGCTGGTTGAGGACCACACTTTACAAACAAGGATCTAGATAAATAATAAAGGTTTAAGTTATAAAAATATAAATGGTAAGGAAAAAAGTGAATGTAAAAATGGAAAGGAATGTGAAAAAATGGAAACAAAGAAGAATTCAGGCAGGCTATAGAGACTAACTGCACGTGAAGAGGGAAAGGAGGGTGCCAAATCTGACTGATTTTGAGTGTGGTTAACCAAGAGAATTATAGCTCTACTAACAGAAGCAGGAAAAGTTGGCTGGGAGAGGAAGAGGAGGTGTCTTGTTTTAGGCCTGACAAGTTCCTAGTTGAAATGGGATACATAAATAAATAAATGTAGATGAGCAGCAGGCAACAGTAAAGGAGATTGTACTCAAAAGGGAGAGATGAGTTGAAGTATAGATCTGAGGATAAATGGCTCATGAAGTTTTTAATTAAAGACAAGGAAAATGATAACCAAAAGAGCAAATAAGCAAAGAGAAAAGGACAGGTGATAAAACCTGTTTTTAGGAATGAGAGTAGGAATGCTCATTTCTTCATCGTATTCTATAAATGCTGGTGTAAGATTGACTAAGGCTAACCAGGACAGCAGTAGCATAGGTGTGAGATAATGGTGGAAAGTAGACATACATGCAATCAGTTACTTAGAACTGATGGGAATTGAAGAATCAGTGGTAATTTTTTTAGCTTTGAATATTTATATGAATGACAATGCCATTCTCTGAGTTAGAAAAGCAGAGGAAAAAGTAGATTCTAGACTAATATAGTAAGATAACTGTGGACATGTTGAATTTGAAGTGATTATAGGATGTCCAGTTGGACTCTAGTGTATATGACTCTAATGTTTAGGAGAGAGATCTAAGTTGGAGATAAGATTTTTAAATCATTGGAATAGAATTATTAAGTAAAGCAATATCTGTGGAGATGATGGCTACAGGAGAGTGTATAGATTGATGAGAGAAGGTCAGGTATGGAACCCTAATGGATGTCAATATCTTAAAGATCAGCTGAGGCAGTGGAACCTATGAAAAGAGCAGTAAGAAGAAAATCAAGAAATAGTCATATATTAATGAGAGAAAAAGGTCCAGGGAGGGAAATGTGGGCAACACCACCAAAAGTTGCAGAGAGAAAGACTGAGTAGTATACATTGGGTTTCCAACACAAAAAACATTGGTGAGCAAAGTGAAAACTCTCTGAATGAAATCATTGCAGAAGTCATTTTATAGAAGAATGAATTTCTCATTTCAGAGGACAAAAGCCTGCTTATGATGGCATGACCCAGCATGCCATCATTCTGGGAGTGAGGGGCCAGAAATGGATTGGATCTAAGCAGATCTTATTGCTGAGGAGGTTGACTGGACTTGCTCACATGAGAACTGATGTTTAGGAAGCATCAGCTGTCACCCAGGTCCCCAGGTTTTTAGTGAATCGAAGTGAGGAGTAGCATGAAGGCTGTGGGAAGATGTAGCCAAACAGCATGAAAGACTACAAACAGGGGTTTTTACTTAAAGGTGGGTGAAATAATGATTTTGAAGTGGTATTAGGAAATTGTGAGGAGTTGAATAGTCTTGGAGGCTTATATTTTGAGTAGTGATCACAGAAGATAAAATGGGTATCATAGACTGGCCTGTGCTAAATTTCTAATGGAATGAATTCTAGGGGTCCCTGATGAATGGGAAGTACATTTCCCTGCGGGAGTTGGCTGACAGATCTGATTGTGTTTTTGAGGGATTCCTAGCCCAGATGGCACTAGTTCACCAAAATTCTTTTGTTCATGAGAACCTTACTGTATTGAAAACAAGATGAACCCCTGGGGAATGGGAGACCTCTGTGGAGTTACCCACACTCTGGCTCAGTGTTGACTGAGAAAACACCATCGATTGTAAGGGATTAAGTAGAGAGTGGATGGTGAGGTTAGTTAGCAGAAACTGCAGTTTTGAGAATTGTGGCCATGAAATCTCATACCTTAATATCCCAGAGCTTTACCATTTACAAATGTCTGCAGACATCTGGGGAGCCAGGGAGAAAAAGGGCTAGAGAGCAAGAAGGTGGGTGGTGGGTGTGACTAATTAGTAAGAACAGTCTATACTTGAGACATGAAAAGCCTTTCAGACTAGTTGGTAGAGGCTCTGTCTCCAACTCAGCCAGACAACTCTTTGCTGTCATGATATAATTTTCTGACCTTTCTCTGGTTTTCTTAGGATGGCGTAGTGATCTGATATGAATTACAGATCTGATCTGTAAGCAGATCTAAATTTAAGTCCTGGTCCTCATTCTTTCTAGATATGTTTTAAAGTTCGCTTGAATCCTAATGCTCTTATCTGTAAATCAAAAACAAGCATCTTTGCCCCACAGGCTTGTTTTAAGGATGACAAAATGTGCTAGGCATTTCATAAATGTTATTTTTCCTTTCTTCTATCTCTAGCCATCGCTGGTCACCATCCTTCTATCTTCTGTCCCTTACTTGTTCCCATTTCCCTTTTCCCTTCACACTATCAGATTGAAAAAAAAAATTTAAGCACAGACTATGACATTTTGTCTGCAAGTTAAGTGATTCTTTATATTATCTTTTCCAGGGGCATTTAGATTATAACTGATTGTATGATCAGTATTAAATTTCAGTACAGGAATTTTGTGGTTTGGTAGCTAATGGGGTGATGAGTGGTAAAATGAGAAGTGTGTATGCACTCAGAAGAAAAAGCATTGGGAAGAGTCAGAACCAGTGAACATCTGAAGCAGGAAGTCTGAAGAAATGTTTGGCATTCCTAGGTGCTTTGTGAATCTGGTGTGGGACCTGCTTGGAATCCACACATTCACACCTGTGTTGTGCTAGGTAATCTCCCAGGCTCCTTTGCTCACACCACATTGCTCATACCCCCTGTCTCCAAGTCATTGTTTGGTCAGTACAGGTCCCAGCATCTCTGAAATTCCTACTTGCCAAGATGTGATGGGAAAATTGGATGTATCCTCACAGGTCCGTATCTGCTATTTCACCTGTGTCCCCAGAAAAACTAACCCTTTCCAGAACATGCTAGAACATGTTCTCAGATGGTGCAGATTGTTGTGAATGTGTTGGTGTTTGACTTCTCAATTGTTGTTGGCACTGGAAAATAGCAAAAGACACAGAGGAGTAAGCATTCTCCCCACTCCACCCCCTTAAACTTTCATATTGGTGGGAATCTAATAATGTTTGGTTTCTGTACCTGATAGCTACAAGCTGCATTTTAAAATTTGGACCCAAGATGTGTTTGTTTTTTTTTCCTATTGGAACCCCCTTTTTTCCTTCTGTCTGTTATTTATTCCTGTCTGCTATTTATTCCTTAATTTATTCCTAATTATTTGGGTTAATTTTTGTATAATTCCTTTTGCCTTCTCTTCCCTTTTAATCTATTATATATATTTTCCTTGTTTTCAACTTTGAATTTAGGACTATAAAAATAAGTTTAAGAAGATAGTGGTTCCTATATTTCCTAATGTCATCTTAGGATTTATTTTTCCTGATCTGGTCCCCTTGTGTTGTGTTTTTAAAGAGGATTCATATCACAGAGCATAAAAAATATATGCAGTTTTAAACCTTAGAATATCATTTCCAGGTCAACTTTGATCTTATATGCCAAGTTCATCAGTGGACAAAAAATATTAAATCTCTCACATCTAAATCAATAACTAGTGTTCCAAAGGAAACTTTAGAGTTTCACTTTAAATTTTTTTGGAAGTATTATTCCTTCAGTTTCAAAGAAATGAGATCAGGAAAAGCCAGAATCCCTTTGTTTAGGATCTGGTCTACTTACTGCCGTTCCCTGTCAGTTTTTTCCCCCCTCTGAATATAAAACTGTGGCTGCTGCTGCTGCTTCTTTTCCCCCAAGCCCCCTCACCTTTTTTCGGCCGGCGGGGGGGGGTCTCAAGAGACACTTTTATTATATTCTTTCAGAGGACTGTTTTTGATTTAGAGGAGAAATCAACACATAGTGGCTCAAATCTGCTTAGATAAGGTGTTCATTCCTTCCAGCTTTTCATGTTTCAACTTTTGCGAGGCCTGGCATACATCCACCACCAACACGTTCTTCACAGGGACCTGAAACCTCAGAACTTACTCCTCAGTCATTTGGGAGAGCTCAAACTGGCTGATTTTGGTAAGTCACCCCTCAAGTCTCGTTCTGGGATGTGAACAATGATGCTTTTGTGTGCACATGTTTAAAGCATTGAGTAGGTCTGGCCTTTGAAACATCAAGCCTGAGGAATTTGAAGCTTTATGAGGATATCAAACCACCATATAGGAAATGTAAGGCCAGGAATGGAGCATCAGTAGCTTCTTGGGATTCCGTTAGGCCCTAGTCTAGTCAGATCCTAAAACATGGGCACTTCTACTAACTCACTACCATCTTTGGAATAGAGAGATTTAAAGAGTAAAGTACCCTTGGTTGGTTCCCCGACATCTGAGTGCAAATCACAGTTCTATCAGTAGATCGAGGTTATTCCAGCAGGGCAGGGCAAAGAGATAAATCTCAAATGTAGGGTAGACTTCTGCTGGGGTAGTAGCTTCAGGATACTTGTCCTTATTTACCTGTGTACTGGGACAAGTGTGACTGTATAGATAGCTGACATTTTTATTCCCATCAAAGTGATACATTATTTCTCCATGTATCACTGTATCTTTCATGTTAGCACTTTTAATTTTATAATTATATGTATATATGTGTGTGATGATTCTCTCTTCCACTAGGCTATAAGCATTGTGAGAGTAACCTTGAGCCCATTTTTGCTTATCTTTATATCCCTAAAGACTGACAACATAGTAGGTGTTTGGTAAATATTTTCTGAAAAACTAGCTTTGTTTTAAACATGAATCTGGCATTCACCCCAGTAATTCCACTCCTAGGTATCTGCCCCCAAAATTTAAAAAAAAACACTAATTCTATAGGAAATTTGGACTTCCATGTTTATTGCAGCACTATTTATCTAAATTATGGAAACAACCCACGTGTCCCAGAACAGATGAGTGGATCAAGAATATGACTGGTATGTATACACAGTGGAATGCTACTCAACTATCCACGATAAACTCCTGCCATTGCAGCAACATGAATGGAGTTTAAAGGGATAATGCTAAGTGAAATAAGTCAGAAGGAGAAAGATACATATCAGATGATGCTACCAATATGTGAAATGGAACGTAACTAAAACAAGAGTCAGGTAAAAAGCTTAAAACTTAAACCTTCATAGGCGACTACAGAATTAAAGCACTAACAGTGGGGTGAAGGGCAAGAACAAAGATGAAAGCAAGAACAATGCCAATGAAATATAGGTGAGTTGGTGGCAGGTGCTAGGGATAGTACCCAACTGGGGTACCCCATTATTACCTCCATTGAAAACAAATAAGTAAAGTAAGGTATAAAATAAAATAAAAAAAACTAAATTATCACATTTAAAGTTTTCTTTAAAAATTGCTTTATGTGAGCTAAAGATGCATTCTTCTGTTTGACAGATGTCAAATGGTGGTAAACTAGCTACAACCCTTTATTCTGAGATAGTAGCTTTCATCTGGACAAGTATACATTTAACAAATATTCATTGATCAATTTTCCATACAGCAAACATGTTTTCCAGCTTTTTGCCTAGTATAGATCATGCCAAAATTTAAGAAATTCACTTGATTTCATATGAGAAATTCACAAGGATCAAATAATTGACCAGTTATACTAAAAGCATGTAACGTTTGTATATTATTTCAAAATGTTTGCCCGTTCTACTGCCATTGGTATATTCATCCCCAGGAAATCTCAGAATAATGATCTCTATGTTCTTACCCTTTGGTCAGGTCTTGCTCGGGCCAAGTCTATCCCCAGCCATACATACTCTTCAGAAGTTGTGACCCTCTGGTATCGCCCTCCTGATGCCTTGCTAGGAGCCACTGACTATTCCTCTGAGCTGGATATGTGGTAAGGGCTAGTGCCAAAAAAGGGAAGATTATGTGAGTTATCCTATGCACGAGGGTTGTTTTGTCATCTTTATTTTAAATAACAGTAACATTTATATACAGAAACAAAGTGTTATCAAATACATATTGCATACTACTTTTTCGATCATTCTATGAGTTTCAACAGTTTAAGAACTGAGACTCAGAGATGAGAGATGTCTTGCCCAAGGATGCGTCTGAATTTGATGTCCTACCACACCCCTCCTCCTCCCTCTCTTTAATCTTTTACCTTTTCTCTCCACCTTCAGAAAAACACATATACTCTCAAACCACAGGTATACACACACACAAACACAAGTCTGTGCATGTATGCCCCCACACACCCAAACATAGTTCAGGGACTGATAAAAAAAAACATAAAGACCAAGATTCAATAGACCAAATTTCCATGTCATTTCTCTTTCTAATCAGTGGTTCTATATTATCTTTAAAAAGTCGTGTATCCTCTTTGTGTCTTTGTTTCTCCATTTTCAAAATGAAGGTAATAAATTCTCCCCATGAAGAGTTCAATGGAACAGTAGTACAAGAGCTAGATCAATGCCATCAAATAGAATCAAGTCCTTGGGGAGGCTTTTGGATTAATGGAGAGCATTAGTAAGCATGGGGTCTCAGCAATCATCATCTTAGAGGTGTGATATGATCAGGATCTTATTCCTGAAAATATCACAGTTATTCAAAGGCATTCTACAGTTATTCATGGTAGATGTATAGTAATTATTTAGTCATAGACACCTTTTAATTCCTTAGAAAATCTTACATAAATAGAAAGCCCTGTTACTGTTTTTCTTAAGTCTATCATAGATTTTTACAAACATAACAGTATCCTAAAAGGTTAACCTAAACTTTAGGGTCCCCAAAGAACTGAGAAAGATTGTAGAAATGTTTTTCCAGTCAACGTGGAGTCACTCACTTTCCAATACCCAATAGCGTTTCTAGAAATATCAACTGCTAGTCAAGCCCCTCTGGAAACTCATTGCTCTGCTCTTTCTCCTCAAAGGCCACTGCCAGGCTCTCAGCTCTTAAGGATCTCTTCCTAGTTGTGCTTCACAAGCAGAGTTCTACTTCTAGCAACATTTTCAAACTTTGTTTTATTACTGAACATTTAAAATGTTCAAGAAAATTATATTTTATGTACATATTACATATGTATGTTATATATTTCAATGTTTCTCAGTCAGGATCAATTTTGCTCCCTGGGAATGTTTGGGGATGTCCAGAGCCATTTTTATGCCACTGCTATGTGGCATTTTGTGGGTAGAAGCCAGGGATGTTACTAAATATCCTATAGTGAACAAGAGACCCCCCACAACAAAGATCTATTCTGCCCAAAAATTTTCCCCAACTTACCCATCTCTCTCTCAGGGGCTTCAAGCTTGGATTTCTTTTCTTTTTTTTTTTTTTTTTTAAGTCATCATTCCCCTATCCCTTTTTAAAAATATTTTTACATTTTAAATTTTATATTCTAAAAAATTGTTTTGTTTTACAATTATTGTTTAGAGTTTTCATTAAAAACATTTTTTTCAGTCTTTTGTGACTTGCTTTTTTCCACTCAATATGTTTCTAAGATTCATTCATGTTGATCTACATAGCTAGATCATAGGCTTATTTTCTGTTGATGAGTATCCTAATTAGTTTGTGCTTTGTTTTGTTTTCCTATTCTGAATATACTTGGATACAAGATTTCTCTAGAGTGCTTAGGGATAGATTTGCTATCTTCTAAAATATGTAAATGTTCAACTTAATGAAATAGCACCAGATTATTTTTCAAAGTGGTTAAAATAATTTATTCACCAGCAATGTGTCATAGATCTTTATATCTGCACCAACTCTATAATATCAGATTTCTTAAAATTTGCTAACCAGGTATGTAGAATAGTATCACATTGTGATCTACATTTGCATTTCCCTAATTACTAATGTGGTTGGATGTTTTTCATGGACTATTTGCCACTTGTGTTGTCTTCTTTATAAAATACCTCTTTGTGGTCTTCATTTTCTTTTGGTTTATCCAAGTTTCTATCTCTCCCTATGTCACTTGCTCCCTTTATTTCATAATTGATTCAAAGAAGTTCTCATAATCTAGTTATTAAACTTCTATCAGTTATGTTTGTCAAAAGTACCTTTCCCCAGCTTATGTTTTCATATATTTATGCCATCTTTTTGGTCATAAATTGTTAATTTTGACATTGTTGCCATTATCAATTTTTTTTATGGTTAACCTTTTTGCTTCTTGTTTTAAAAAATTACCCCCCCAGGTCTAATTGATATTGTCCAGTACATTATTCTAAAAATCATAAAGTACTTCCTATTCTTTAAATGTTTTATACATTGGAATTGATTTCTGTCTATACTAACCAGTTGGTTCACTGCAGTGTCTTCCTTGCACTACTGTGATGAATCTCTCATAGACCAAGTTTCCATAAATGGACAGATCTGTTTCAGGACTCTGTAATTCTGTTCCCCTGGGATCAGTGAAACTGTCTCTGCCCCAGTGCCCTGCTGTATTCATTTCTACAGCTTTCTAATAATACTTGACATATGGTAAGATTACTCTCCCTCTTATTTCATCTTCTTCTTCAGAAGTATCTTGGCTACTTTTCCCCTTTGATTTTTCATATAAATTTTAGATTCAGTGTTTCAAGTTTCATGAAAAATTCTGTGGGATTTTCATTGGAATTGCATTGAAATTATAAAACATTTTGAAGATAATTAGCACCTTTTAATACTGTCTTCCAATTTTGAAGCATGATATCTCCCCATTTGTTTAGTTCTACTTTAACACCTAATAAAGTTTTATAATTTTCTGAGGTCTTACATATCTGAGGCAAAGACCTATTAATAAGTCTATTTCTATTGTTTATTTTTTCTTTTGGTTCTTGTGTATAATGTCTTTTTTCTAGTGTGTTTGTTTTTGACAGTGATATGCTAATCTTCCTTAAAATTCTATTTGTGAAAAATTTTTGAGGTCTCAAATGAAGTGGATATCCGCAGAGAACATTTACAGTTGATTCTGCTGGGTGTATTTATTTAAAAAGAAATTTATGATTGTATTTTTACATAGCGTTGGTTTGCTACTCAGATCTTAAATTCTTAATATAGTCCCTACTAGAAATAAATAGGAACTTTTTTGAGAAATGACCAATCCTAAAGCAGGGTAGGGGGAAGTATAAGATAAGTCAAGAAGATTTCTCATTGTGCCATACACTTTTTACAAAGAGATAAAAAATTATCCGGGCACACTGGTGTGTACCTATAAAACTAGCTACCTGGGAGGCTGAGACTAGGAATCACTTGAGTCTGCAGGTTTGAGATGACCCCAGGCATCATAGCAAGACCTAGTCTCTAAAAAAAACAAAAACAAAAAAACAAAGACATAAAACTGATGGGAATATGCCCATAAGAAATAGCTTGGAATTATTCCCACTAGCTAGAATTAGTACAATTTGAGCATCAGAGTAAATAATAGAAGTAATGAATTATAGCCTATGAATAAAAATAAGGGTACATAAGTCCATACTAAAAATAGATAGCTAGACAGAAGATAGATAAGAAGTTCCTGCATAGGGTAGATAACTACCCTGAAGAAGAAATGATGAAGTTAGAAAGCCACTACTTTGCAATATATGAGTTGAAACAAGAATCCTTAATGTTATGCTAGAGAGGAAAGTTTGATGAGGGCTAAGCTAAGCCAGTCTCAAAATACCTATCTAGAAATTATTAATTACAAAGGGAAAAAAATAGAGAAACTAGGCAGATGCCATTTTAACAAAGTGATTAGTGTTAGTATAAGTAATGGGACTGTCTAACATCATTGTATCTTGTAATGATGCACCAGGAGGAGACATTTCACTTACGTAGTTTTCTTGCAAAAAAAAAAAATCAAATGACAAGAAAACATCAGATGAACTCAGTTTGAGGGGCATTTTACACAGTTAACTGTCTTGAAGGGAAAGAAAGGTTTCTCTCTACCCTATTAGATTCTGTGCCTGGGCTTGAGAAGCAAACTGACATGAGAAAATAGGAGAAAAGCATATAAGGTCTATTTGTCATTAAAGGTTTTTGATATGACAGGGAAAAGGCATCTTCATGAAAAGAAAACCCCCAAGAGATTTTTGGAGGCTTTATGCCATTCTGATAAGCAAAATAAATTTGTGGAGTAACAAGACAAAAGAAAGGGCTTCTGGACTCTTTAGGATTGATCAATTATGGGAAGGTAAATGTATGTGGGACCCTAATGGTAGCTAAAGTTTGCTGAGCAAGCAAGACATTCCTCAGTTCTATCTCGGTTTCCAGTAAGGTTGCTCTCTCCCTCCAGACTCCCTCCAAGTATGGAAAGGGTGGTGGAATCTTCAAAAGGGGAATTAATGCTCTGCTTTCAGGCAGATGGGGTGGGGTGAGGGTGGGGAGGGCAGTGGGTGGATAGCTCATCCTTTGTTTGCTTTTTTCCTCAATTGTCTTCAGCTCAAAACAATCCTTATATTACAGTGAAATATTTTGGGGTGGCAAATTCTGCTCCCCTACATGGTTCAGATTTAAATGGGGGGAAAAATAACCTAAGGAACTGTTTCCAGATGAAAGCAGACTGAAGAGGCATGCCAGCCAAATACAATGCATGGTCCTAGATTGTATCTTAGGGAAAATGGAGCTGAAGAACTCTACTGGGGCAGTAGGTGATATTTAAATATGTATTGTGGATTAGATTTGGCATTGGATCAATGTTATATTTATTGATTTTGATAATGCACTGTTATGTAAGAGAACTCTTTGATCTTAGAAAATATACACAGAAGTACTTAGGGCCATGCATCTACAACTGCAATGGATAGCCATTGCTTTAGAAAAAAATATGTAATAGAGAGATGGTTAGCTAGATATATAGATAGCCAGGTAGGTAGATAGATAAATAGATGATAGATAGATAGATAGATAGATAGATAGATAGATAGATAGATAGATAGATAGGACAATGAAATGTTAATCAGTAAATCTATTTAAAGGGTATGAGAGTTCTTTCTACTATTCTTGTTACTTCAAGTTTGAAAGTTATTTCAAAATTAAAAGTTGCCAGTGAATTAAGAAAAACCTGGGTGTCACCAAATATAGTACAAGAAGTGCTGGCCTAGTACATGATCAGTGTTTGCAATTATTTTATGTGTATTTGAAAAGAATGTGTTTTCTTGAATTGTGAATACAGGTTTTAAATGTTTGAAAATTCAAGGGTTTTTATTGTGTTATCCAAATCTTTATATCATTTTATCTATTGTACCTATTGGTGGAATGTATGCTGAAATTTTTCATTTTATTGTGGATTTTTCATGTTTCCATCCATTTTTGCTTTATCTATTTTGAAGATACTTTTACTCAGTACACAGTACATAAACTAAAACTGTTCATTATTCTTTTGTACACTTTATTTTGTTTTTTGTTTTGTTTTGTTTTGAGACTAGGTCTCACTATTTTTGCCCATGGAACTGCAGGCTCACATTGCCCGGGGTACCACAGACTCAAGCAATCCCCAGCCTCAACTTCCCAGGTAGCTGGGATTATAGGCGTGTGCCACCATGCCCAGCTATTTTTTGGGATTAGGTCTCACTATGTGTCCCCAGCGGGACTCGAACCATGATCCCTGGCCCCGGCTGTGGCTTCCTAGGCTTCCATGCGCCACCATGCACAGCCTCTTTTGTTTTGTATACTTTAGATTTTACTTTGTGGATAGTTTTCCATTCTTTTGAAGCAAATATTTTAGAATTTTCTTTAGTGTAGGCCTGTTGGTGGCAAAGACTGGTTTTATTTGTTAAGGTAAACTTTTACGATTGAAATATAGTTTTGCAGGGGATGTAATTCTAGATTGATGATCATTTTCTCTCAAAATTTTGAAGATTTTATTCCAATAGAAGTTTTGTCTTTAATTGTTGCTATAATGAGGTTTGGTTTTTGCTTATACAGGTGACCTCTCCTTTTCTCTGACTGTTAGAGAATTTTTTTTCTTTGTCTTTGTTACTATAAGGCATCTAATGCTGATTTCTTTTCCCTTGCCCTAGTTGGTAAATACTGTGGTTGCAGTTATGAATTACCTTTCATCAGCCATTTTCTTTTTGAATGTTGGCTTTATCTCATTCTTTTTTTCTGGAGCTGCAAAGAAAGATTACTATACCATCTTTTTTATAATCCATAGTTCTTGTCTTCTCTTTCATATTTTCCATTCCCATAACTTTCTGTGCCGCATTCCTCCAGCTTATCTGCCAATCCTTTAAGTCAATCTTAAATGATATATCCCTTATATTTTTATTTCACATACAAAAATGTATGCTATCCTATTTGTAAACAGCTCATGAATTTAACTATGTTGATGAGACTTGAAAAATAAAATTTAATTGTAAGCTAAAATCACTGTCATTATTCTCATTCATTCCTTTATTACTGTTTGCCCAGTAAAACTTAAATAATAGAGGCCGGGCATGGTGGCTCGTGCTTGTAAGCTTCAGCCTATGAAGCGGCCGGGGCCAGGGATCGCGGTTCGAGTCCCGCCTGGGGCCCGTAGTGAGACCTGGTTCCAAAAAACAGCTGGGCGTGGTGGTGCACGCCTGTAATCCCAGCTACCTGGGAAGCTGAGGCTGGGGATGGCTTGAGTTTGTGGTACCCCGGGCAACGAGAGCCTGCGGTTCCACAGGCAAAAACAGCGACACCTAGTCTCAAAAAAAAAAAATAATAATAATAGAAACAGAAATTAAATAATAGAACAATAAGCATCTTCCATTGATTTTACTATATTTGCTCACTCACTAAATAATTTTTAGATACTGGGTGTTTACACTGAGGGTTTCCTTCCTCCATTTTTTTTTCAAAGTAATAAGATGGGAAATGCATAAGGAGAAGATTTCCAATTTACAAAGGAAGAAAAGGGGGGAAATCCTATCCTCTTACGTCTTGGAATCCCATAGGGTATAGACTGAATACCTTTGTAGAAGCAGATGACAATGAGTGTGCATTACACCTTTGGTCTTAAGGAAATTAATTGCAACACATAATGCAAGAGTGTCTTCTTTGCTGTGAGACCTAATGTCAGTGAGTAGATCAGAGCAAATTATTAAACTATGGAAAATATGAAGTAGAACACATTAGTATTACCCAATCCTTATAACCAACATTGTGAGGCTCCTAACATGTTTTCCTCCTTCTCTGCTACTTTTTCAGAATTTAAAGGATTCCGTGGAAAGTTTCAATGAGAAAAATGAAATTTAAGATTATACTATGTTTTTATTTTTACTTTTTGCATTGTGTTAAAATATAAAATTTACCATTTAGCCATTTTTTAATTGCTGTGCAGTCCATTACCACTGCCCATCTCCAGAACTTTTTATCATTCTAAATGAAAACTTGGTCATTTTTAAGAGTAACTAAGTGTAACTCCCTCACTTTAGTCCCTCATAACCACTGTTCATTCTGTTCATGAGAATTTGACTATTTTAAGTACTTCAAGTAAATGGAATCATATATTTGACCTATCATGTGTGACTTATTTCAGGTAACATGTTTTCAAAATCCACCCATTTTGTGGTAAACTGCATTTAAAGGAAAGATTTATTTTAGAATATAAAGTCCTCTATTCAAAAGTGACTTTAGGCAGTTTCTAGCATTAGAACTACAAAAATTTGTTCTTACCTGAGAGATTCTATACAGTCAGATTGCATGCTGCAAAATTCAAAATGTAAAGAGTATCCCAGGATAAAAAAAAAAAATGGTAGTGTCATAATGTGTGTGGTTCTAAATTAATTAAAATGTTTTTCATATGCTCCTTGTACCTTCCAAAAATCCCACACTCCTGAGATTGTTTATTTCCCCAGAGATGGCTAAGGAATTTGAGGAATCTCTTCTCTCTTGTGGAAGAATTTGTTGATGCTCAGAATAGAGAAGAAGTTAGGGAGAGAGTCAGAAAAAGCATAAAACATATAAAATATTTCCTTTAACTTAAGAATCACAGTTGACCCAGTGCCTCTCTCCTTTCTGGAAGGATTCATTGTTTGATGCCAGCAGGTAACAGCCCTTCCACACCCCCAACCCTGTGTGTGAAATTCCCCTTCATCTGCATGGGTAGCCCCAAAGGTATCTCCACAGAGCTTAAATCCTCTGAGAAACCTAAAGATGTGTGGGATAAGAAGACCCGTGGAATGAAGATTTAAGACAAAAAAGATGAATGAAAATAAATAGGAACTGGTTCCCTGGCTGAACCTGAATGTTCAGACTATTTAAAATAATTGCTCAAGGCTAGTTTGGGGTAGGAATCAATAATAGCCATGCAACTTGTATTCTTAATTTTAGGAAGCAAATCAAATGTTTCTGAAGAACAAATGGAAAAGTAGGAAGATGAATAATATGATTTTTACAGAATGTTAAAACTAGAAAAATCTTCTATTTTTCCAACTTTCTGATACATGGATGTATTTCTTTATCAATCTATTGATTTTTATGGGTATTTCAGGTATTGAAGTAAAATTAATTTAGGAATGATATCTGACTTACAAGTATTCTAAATGCATGCATATATACACACGTGTACTCACACATGGCATAGGTATACATAGATACAGATATAGATACAAATCTATCCTTAGAAGTTTGATTTATTAGGTGAGTGAAACTTAAGATACAAAAGAATGCCTATATGTCACTAACCATACAAATGCAAATGCGATTTCAATCAAACATCTAATATTACTTTGCAACACATAGTGGCCTTAATATCTAACTCTTCTCAATTAATCTTATATAATTTTGTACACTATCCTAATGGTGTTGAAAGTAAAGAATACCAAAAAATTGTGTAACAAAAGAATTCCTTCAGGCTCCCCACAACCACCAGAATGAAAAGAAAGTATACTCCAACTTGACTATTCAGGAAATAAAATTTACATTTTACCCATTTAATCTGTTTTGGGATGCATCATCTCTCATCAGGATGCATCTTACAATAGCAGCCAGCCAAGCTGCTGTTGTGACTGTAAGTACCATTACACATGTGTGAACATAAAAAGTGCCAACATCAAAACTTGTAGAATAGGTGTCAATGACTTGGAAGAAGGTCTTACAGACAGGAGAGCTTTTTTTCTCCTTCTTTTAATCCCTAGGAACCAAATGGTTGTGAAGAGAGAGGTTAGACACGTTTAGCAACATTCTTTAAGCAGGAGTCAAAAGTAGGCTAACTCCATATAATTGCAAGGTCAGTGTAGGAGCCAGCCTCAATGACTTAGTTCTTTTATGGATTATTTTAAGAGATGCCGCATCATCAAACTCCTGAAAGAGGACGACATCACGGATAAACACAGACATCAAAGAGTCTGAGTCAAATGCTGAACAAGGTTCCACTTTTTTGCATGTACAAGTGTGATGTATGAGAAAATAATTTGTCTCAATTTATAACAGCCCTTTCAATAAATAGAAAGAAGGCATTCTAAACATGTATGTCATAGTTTAACTGGAAGGAGTTTTTGTTTTCTTAATAGTCTATAATATAATGGTGCCTCTTTACCAGGATAGTATCTTAGATTCAGTGAGAGTGTTAAATTTGGAGATTCAGTACTTTCCACTATTCTTATAAAATAGATACAGATACAGAAGTCGAGGAACTTGAACAAGTTAAAATGCTTGCTATTGTATAATGTGTTCCCAAATGCTGATTGCATTCCATTAGAACAAAAAATTTCAGGGCATCTTATTTTGGTTTGACATAGTCTCTTTGACCAAGATTTTAAATAGCATGTGGCCCCTATTTAGCTGCCCCTAAAGTATTTCTTAAGAGGAGAAATATTAATTCAGTTTCATGCATATGGTTTCCTTGTAAGTATCAGTTGACTCTTGTTTCCTTTGCTAGGGGTGCAGGCTGCATCTTTATTGAAATGTTCCAGGGTCAACCTTTGTTTCCTGGAGTTTCCAACATCCTTGAACAGCTGGAGAAGATCTGGGAGGTAAGAAAATTCCTTATAGGAGAGTCTATATGTGTTTCAAACTTTGAACCAACTTTGTCTGAGAGACAAATGAAGCAGTCCATCTGCTTTGAGATATTAAGCTATATATTAAGGCTGTGGAAACTGTGGTATTTCCCTTGGTAAAAATAAGCACCATGGGAATGAGTGGTCAGAAAAATCTCTATTGTCGCTAGTAGTCTGTAAATCCACCTGCCCCCTGTTACAATTGTCTCAATCTCACAGGATAACTTCTGACACATAAGCACATCCCTGACTTGCCAACCCTTGTTCTAATTCTACTAAGTCTTTGGCCCTGGATTTCTGTCAGTTGAAAACAAGACTAAATTGATAGAATCTTGAAAAAACAAAGACTTCCTGTGCTGCTCCTCCCAAACCAAATTCTTAAAATAGCAAGTTGTTCTTAGGTATATGATTCCTTTTCTCTATTCATTATTTATCCCTAGCTCATTTGCAGATGATGTCCTTTGTTTCTGTGTCCCTGATCACTTATCAGCCGTGTATTAGTCATATTTCTGATTTGGGGGTGATTGCTTGTAATTGTGGTAAAACATAACATAAAATTTACCATTGTGTACACATCACTGTCAATAAAAACATTCACATTGTGCACCATCACTGCCACCAATTTCCAAAACATTTTCATCATAGGAAACAAGCAGAAGTTCTGTACCCCCTAAACATAATATCCCACCTTCCCTCACCCTAACCCTGGTCACTACTTTCTGCCTCTCTGAGTTTGCCTGCCCTAGGTAGCTCATATAATAGGAATCATACAGTTTCATCCTGTGTCTGGCTCATTTCACTTAGTATAGTATTTTCAAGCTCATGCACACTGTAGCATATACTTTAAATTGGGGGGGGGGGAAGGGCATCATCACTTGTTAACCTGGATTCTGTTCCCTTTCAAGTTTGCTTGCTTCAAGCAGGCATCTGGAGAATTCTTGCTAATAGTCTCCCATGCAGATGTCCTGGGAAATATTGCCATAGTGGGGTTTTTGTGTGCAGGTGAGAAAACTTCTCTCAAGCTCTTTTACAATTTTAATTTAGTCACTGCCAATTTTTTGCTGCTCTAGGAATGTTAAAAAATTGCATTTTCAAATTGTGTTCCCACTGTGGATTCCATTTATTCAAAAAAGGTTGGGTGGATATTTAATACATACTTAAAGGTAAGGAAAATCCTTAAGGAATGTTTATGAGAAAGAGTTGCCAACGTATAGGGGGCTACCAGCTCATTTCTATGAAGACATTCTATGCAAATCAGACTAGTGCTATGATTCATGACCCAGAAGACACTGTGTTCTGGTTAAATTTAAATGTGCTTTGTGAATTTAACATTTTATAGAAAAAAATTACTATAATTAAATTTTATGGGATAATATTGGAGAAACTAAAAAATACTTTTTTCAAGTTAAAAACTTCTTTCTCAAAACTCTCCTGCAGAACAGATAAATATAACCTTCAAACAGCATTTTAAAAGCTGTAACAGCATCTAAGCTACAAGCAGCCCATGCAATGGCTTCGAGTCAGATCTGGGTTCGAATTCTAGCTATATGAATGTGGACCAATATGCAGTTCCTCTGAGCCTCAGTTGCCTCCTTTGTTAAATGGAGCTAGAGATATAGAAATGTTCCATGTCTTCTCTGAGATTTAACTTAGTTGTTCTGTCTTTCTACATAGTATTATACCTGTACACAACAGAAGAAGCACAATTAGCCTAGATCTCACCTTGAGTGACCTTTAACTCATTTGAAAAGATTTTCCTAATCATTTACTAAGGAAACAACACTTACTGGACATCACTCACCATATTAAAATGCTCCGCAAGGTCTTGTAAGAAATGACAAAGCAGGAAAAATGGGAAGCATAAAATTGCATGATCTGTGGTTTCAAGTGTTCAGGCTGGGTGGGGTGGTAGGCAAAGTATATGTAAATATATGTAAAATGAACAAATTATATATATGTGTGTATAAACAGATGTAGGTATAGGCAGTTAATATAAATTATGATACTGAAATAAAGTATTAGGATATTTGAAAAGTTGTATATAAACTGATGCTTTAATATTCTATACTGAGTTTATGTGATGGTGCTCTTGAAAGCAGCCATTTATACTTTGCATTTCACATGATGCTTCAAGATCACAGAACAGAAAGAAAAGGCTAGACATTTTTCAGAATCTAATGAATGTCTAGTTAATCATTTAAGTTTCCAAGACTGACCTAGGTGACTGATACTCACCATCTGAAGGCTATTTTAGGTAATTTTGTAGGTGAAAGAGTTTGAAATTGAATCCGAACATAACATTTCAAAACATGAATGATGGAGCAAAAATAAATTTATCTTAGTAAGTAATTCCAACAGGTCCTTCCCAGGAAGCCATGCTCATTTCTACAATTATCTTTATTACACCACAGTGAATCAAAGGAATTTATTTAGAACGTTATGACAACTCATTACAAATTTAAAACAAGTAAACATATCAGAAATAACACTGGTCTGGAGTCAGGAGACATGAGTTCTAAACCCAGCTCTAACTTTAGGTAGTAAAATTATACAATTCACATAATCTCATTGAGTCGCCAGCACTTTAAATGGTATTTGATTTTCTGATTCCATAAAGTTGTGACTTCTTTGAACAAAGCATAAAGAGATACTGTAGCTCTCATCATTTTTAAATCATATTTAAAAATGTTCATTAGATTCTCCCCCTGTGATTTATCAGCTTGCATGATTCAATCTAACTTTCAATCTGTACTGATCAAGGAAAGTTTCATATTGCTTAGCTATACCTAATGGGTGCCAGTACCTCATATTTATTAAATATCTCCTGCAAACTTGTCCAACCAGATAAAGACCATAGTTTTGTTGTCACATCTATAGTTCCACACTGGGGACAAAGTGAGAATGTCACTCCATTCAGAAATGCACATCTATGTCTTGCATATAACACCTCAAGCAAACTTAGCAAATCAAAAATAGCTCCTGGATTTTTGTCTTACCAAACATGGTCTACCCAAATGAAAATAGGAAAGCTATTTTGGGTCTTATGATATTGAGGTAGGAATTGCTTCTTTGAAAGCAATTGGGCTGTCCTACATCTCCCAACTTCTGACCACAACTTTCCTCTACATTTATCCTGCAATCTCACTTTCAGGACTAAAGGCATAATGAAAAGTCCTGAATCTTTATTTTACCATCTTTCTCAAATGTGTGTGTGTTCACATCTGTGGCACACACCATCCTCTAATCCATTTTTTAGAAATCTAATCTTCTCAATAATTGTATTTAGCAAATAATCCCAGATACACTTCTAAAATCAGAATGAAATAAACTAAGCAGACTTTAAATCCATTAATCAAAATGCCTTCAAGTTTCCATTCCAAGAAAGGCAGATAAACAGCCCCTGCAGCCCACTGTGGTTTCAAACATAGCACTCACTAACCGCCTTTTAAGAGCCTTTAGGGAGAGAGTAAATCAACAATTTTTAGTTTTCAGTTTCCCAGACAGTGAAGTAGAGATTTAGTAATTTTCTCAAGTGAAAAAGAATTCAATAACTTTCAAATAGAAACTGAGCATCAAATTTCCAAATAAAGGATATTGAATTTTGTTTGAACTTTTAAAATCTTAAACTTAAATCTTTTAGCATAATGTTTCAGAGGATTTTTTTTGTATCCATTTTACTTGTCCTAATTAAACATAAGACAAAGTAGCCAACAATCCTATTAATTTTCACCTTAAAGAAAATTTGGCTGTGGTCATTATTTTCTTTATTGTTTTCTCTTTGTTATCTTTACTTTCTTCTCATTGTGCTTGGCCAGCTCACAGAAGATTTATGGGTAATGTGAATCACACCACTTGTTTACATGCACATCCGTGCAAATACATAAGATGGTAGGTTAAAAAAGAATTGGTTTTCCATCCTATGAACTTCTCCCACAAAAGAAGAATTAGTCCAGTTGGTTTTTCAAAATGGATTCCAGGATTCTTAGTGTTCCCGAAAGCCAGGGTGGTTGATAGGAAAAGCCTATAATCCTCTCAGAGCTTTTCAGTTTGTTTAGGGAATGGATCAAAGAAAGAAGATTGTTCTGGTGGATGATTTTTTTTTTTATTATATGAGGGAAAATAGCACTTGAGTGTCTTTTGTTTGAGGACAAGCTTAACCGGCACCAGAAAGTTTACTTCTTAGAGTTCTAGACAGCAAACTGGCAGATGCTAAGATTCTGAGTTCCTCAATGATTATTATCAGTCAATTGACTTTCTGCCATAACAGCTGGGTTGTCATCTATATCCACCATTTCACACAAGGATTTCTATAAGAAACGCTTCTCAAAAAGATTTATATTGAGATCTGATGCTTTGATTTTATACTCCAAAATTTTTGCTTCCTTATTAATTAAAAACTGGTCTAATGGTCCTAAAAATGATGACCTCTTTTTCAAGTGATATTACTATTATAATATCCCAGTTATAGCTTACATGCCACACTCCAGTGTGGCCATTAAATTGCAGAGGAAACAATCAGAGAGATGAACTTTGTAGAAAAGACTGAGTTATGTTTTGGATCATTTTAAGCCACAACGTTCTACTGTCTAAAGGACAGTGTCTGAATCCTTTTCCATTTGAGCACCTTAGGGAGCACCAGGAGGTCCACACTGAGGCATAATTTAAACTGTCAAGTGTAAATTGTGACCCTTTATGTTCCTAACTCCTTACATAGTATCCTAATGTATGGTGACCATACAATAGATATTTACAGATAAGTTTATCACTTCACTTGAGGCTAAGATATGCCCTAGACAACAAGTGAATTAATGAAGAGGCTTAGGACCTGTATCCATCAGGGTTCTCTAGAGAATCAGAGTCAATCAAATATATACAGATTTATGAAAGGAAAATTTTTTATAGCAATTGGCTTTTGCAATTATGGAAGGTGAGATATACCACCTGCAAGAACCAGGAACGTCATTGGAATAATGCAACCTGAGGCTGAAGGCCAGAGAACTGAGGGGGCCACTAGTGTCAGCCCTAGACTTCTGAAATCCTGAAAACCAGGAGCACCAGTATCTAAGCAGGAGATAAATGGTTCAGCCCAGAGAGAGAGAAATTGCCTTAATCTGCTCTTTTGTTCTATCTGGGCCCTTAATGGATTAACTGATGTGTGCCCCCACCCCCAACCTCCCCATTGATGGGGGTGTCTCTTTATGCAGTCTACCAATTTAAATGTTCATTTCTTCCAGAAAACACCACATAGATTCACAGCAGTAATGTTTTATCGGTTCTGTGGGCATCCCTTAGCCCAGTCTAGTTGAATGTAAAATTGACCATCACAGGACTACAGGGATATGCTACAGCTTTACCCATGAGATTACAACTGTTGGAAAACCTACGTTTTTTCATATATATCAGCTGGTACATGTGACATTCATCTAGCTCTCCCTTATGCCTCTCTGATCTGTCTTTATGAGTCCATCTACATTGTTTTCCATCCCTTCATCTTTGTCTCTCTTTTTATGTAGGTGTTGGGGGTCCCTACAGAGGACACCTGGCCTGGAGTTTCCAAGCTACCCAACTACAATCCAGGTAATGTTGATCTGAACTTCTGAATGCTCTGAGAATTAGCAGTGTGAGCGCTTGGACACACAAACAGTATGTGCTTGTTTTATTACCGGCTAAGCAGTGAAGATCTGCACAACTTTTTAGATTCCTTTTTTTCTCTGACCTCTCCTTGTATGAGGAGGATACTGAGATAGTAGTCAAAATTAAATCAGCTCTCCCACTCTGTAAAACACAAGTAGCCAGATGAATAAGAATTTGAAGTGTCTATTAGTTATGGATTCCACATCCTGTTCTAATGATAGTCTCATTTTTGAGGTCCATGACTTCCATTGCACTTATTTGCTAAGCCATTGTGCCCATAAGTTACAAAACAAAAGCTAATACAATGGAGAAGTAGATGTTCCTCAGGCCTGGGACAGTTTAGATAAGATGTCTCTCAATTATTGAAGAGTTTATTCACTGCCTCTATACCTGACACTTGGTTGTTTCCTGTTACATGTTTGGTCTCCCAGAACTGACTCCTGGTGTTGGTTTCAAGATGTACTGAAAGAGTTATCCCTGGGGGAAGTCTCTGAGAAATGGTCCCAAATCTGTGATAATGGGGGACAGATTACCCCATAAGGATGTAACATCAAGGATGTTAAGACAGGGAGGAGGTAAGCCATGAGCTTCAGGGTGAAGGACCATAGCAGAGGCTGAAGAACCAGCACATTCAAGACTTTACTATTCCTGGCAGGATTAAAGGGGAAGTAGGCATGTCCAGATAAGGAGACAATTAGGGAGAATGTGACCCAAGTCACACCTTCTTGTCTTTATATCCTTATCATGTTCTATTACTAAAAACAGCTTACCATGTCCCATTACTAAAAACAGCTTTTTTTCCAAATTGTTGTCATTTCTAACTCTGATATAAGCTATTCCAAAAAAGGGTTTCTTGAGAGCAAGAAACTGTTGGGAGATTTTAAAGAAGGAAGCAAAAGACATAGGAGACTTGGGGTTCTTTGTCTTTTCTCTCAGTTATTTGTAGAAAAAAGACCAGCCTTTGGTTACCAATGATGGAGAGTATGGAGAGGGGGATTGAAGGAAGGTAGTCAAAAGGTACTAACTTGTAGTTATAAGGACTAGAGATGTGATGCACAACATGATATCTGGAATTAACACTGCAAGATGATCTATATGAAAATTATTAAGTTAAAGAGTAAATTCTGAGAACTCTTAAGGCAAGAAGAATTTTTTTTCCTTTCTTTCTGTTCCTTTTTTATTAAATCTATGGGGGAGATACATGTTAGTTGTACCTACTGTGGTTATCATTTCACAATATATATAATCAAACCATCATGCTGTGTTGCCTTACATATATGTAGTGCTATATGTCATTTCTCAAAATCGGGAGGGAAAACCAACTACAGATAAGGATCTCACAGGTATTCTGGACTGACCAGGATTATGGGAACCCAATAGCAAAGACAACCTGTGAAGTCGTGTCTGATTTGTGAAGTCTCTTGTGCATTTTTAAATGCACATTGATTTACAAAAAGCTTGATTAGGATGATTTGCAAATAGTTTGTAATTTCTAACTATTTTGCTAGTTTAGCTCTTAAGAAAAAATGTCTCTCCAGCCACGGGGCCTAGTGCCTTTCCTTTTGTTCTGATAGAAAAAAGAACACTGTCTTGTGGAGGCCATGGTCCAATCTGCAATAGGCCCTATCTGTAATTGTCTTGGTTTCAAGGAGAATCTGGCTTTCTTCCCAACCCCCCACCCCCTCTATATGTCTCCCTATCCGTTGTCCTCTCCAGATGAAAATGGCACCCCTCAGCACCCTACCATCGATGCAAGCATGTATGGTCACAGTTGGTTGTAGCAAACAATATGGGTGCTATCAACATAAAGCTGCCACGAAAAACATAAACTGTCCCCTAAACTTCAAACATTTGATTTTCAGGTTGGTTCAGGCAAAAACAGTGGTCATTATTGCAGAATGCCTTAATGAGAACAATAATGATAGAAACTTAGCCAAAATGCCTTCCTGACAAAATTTGTAGGAAATAACATAACTGAGTTCCAATAAAACACCGAGAAATACATTGCATTTTGCTGTCATTTCAAAGTAATGTGCAATTTTTTATTTATGAAGAGAATTCTCCAGGCCTGACATCAATAAGAACCTTACTTTGCATTGTTTTTCTAGTAAGGGTTTAATTCAAGTAAATCAAAAATTGTCACGTTCCTTCTACCTCTCAGGTGCTGTGTTATGTGTTGGCCTGCCACAGATAGATACAGATAGACTCAGTTCTTGAATCCCTAAGAGCTTTGGTTTGCGTTGATTCATCTTCTTTTTCAGCAGCTCTTCTCATTACTGGCATACTTGCAAGCCCTGCTTCCAAAGACTGGGGCAGAATGCAGTGGTGGGCCAGGCTAAGATGATGGAATGGAGACATAACCATAAGTTATAGCCAAGATGCCTAATCTAGAAATTGTACACTTTAAAGTTCAGCATATTTTGGTCATGGGTCAGTGCTATTGACAATGCAATTATAAGGACTAAGTTTTAAAAAGGTCACCCACATATGTAGTCTGGGAACATCCCCTTATATGAATCAAGAGGTCTGTTTGAGTCACCCCCACTCGCACTGCCAACCTGAGCTGCTACTGCTTCCACATACATGAACACCAGTGATTAAGGGAACACAGGAGGAGATGGAGCCAGAAAATTGTCACAGAAGAGAACTGTTATCACCCTCCTGGCTGAGATTTCCCTTCCCTTCCTTTTCATTCTAAGCAGCAGTAAGAGTCCCTAAACTTTGAATTCAGCTGGTGTAAGAATTTTGAGGGAGTAGGCAGAAGAGCTCAGAACCTGGCAGAGTGATCCAGTGTCCATCACTGTCCACACTGCATTTCCAACCTCAGTCTGGACAGTGTCTGGGGAGACAGTTTGTGTTCATACAGGTTTA
>PVHY01003854.1:41545-57903 GCA_004024945.1 Uropsilus gracilis
AAGGGCCAGTTGTCTTATTTTGATGTGGGTAGATTGAGAAGTAGGCTTTGAAAAGTAAGCTTTTTTTTTTTTTTTTTTTTTTGTTTAATCTTTTCTCCTGGGATAGCTTTCAGAGCGATATAGCCAAGTGTCAGGGAGGGGGTTCTGACGAGCACAGATTCCCAGACTCTCAGCAGGATCATTCTCTATCAGAAATATAAAAGTGAAATATTAAAAACCCTGGAACGTGAACTCCATCTGCAGAGTAGCCAGTGTCTTGCCTGCTTGCACCATGGGGAAAAAAAGATCTTGAAAAAAAGAGAGAGGAGAAAGAAAGTGCTTTGAGTAGGAGGTTTACAGGTTTAGTAGAGCATAGTAACATCCCCTCAAAGAAGTGGGTGTTGCTCTGTGACCCCCCAAAATGCTCCTTCTTTGACTCAGCTGCCAGAGCACTCACCCTCCCCCAACAACACACCCCCTTTTCACATGCTAACTGAGGCTCCCGTGATTGGCTGAACAATAAACTGGTCACACTTGCTGAAGGCCTGCCATCTTTCACACAACTAGCTAAGACACATTAATCAAACTGGCTGGGGGGTGGGGGGGAGACTGCAACTGTGCAGGCTTCTGCAGTGGGGGAGGAGAGAAATTCTGGTGATCCTTAATAAAAGTTCACAAGAAGCAATACTAAAGGACAGTATACTGGAGAGAATTTTCTTCCACCAGAAAGTCTAAAAAAGTGGAAGCCCCAACTGATACTGTATCTGGCATATACCTGGTTTGTGACACAGAGAAACCAGGAAGCTTAGAGCAAATCGGATATTGGGCTTGGCTAAAATCAGCTAATGCAAGATAGTAGTATAAATTTAAAGGCTGGACCACTGTCAGCGTCTATGTAAAGTTCCTTCAGCCCTGTTAGCTTCCCCCTTTTTTTTGTGTGCTTTGAAAAGAGGGGCGTTTGAGTCCAACTGAAACCAATAGGGGATAGAAAAAGTTTATTTAGAATCAATTAAAAGAAAATATTAACTGGCAATGTGTTTGGTGCTAAAATAAGTGTAAGGAGAATGTTAAAAATAGTTAACTTTTCAAGGAAAAAAATGTTAACATTCACGGTTTCAGAGGTAATATTTTCTGACTTTGTGTTTCCAAATTCCCTTTAAATAGATTTTCCAAGCAAAACATAGAGCTAATAGGAGCATGCCTTTGAGACCAGTCTGCTACAGAATCATGTAGGACTTTTAAAAGAATCAACCAAATATTTAGACATTTCTCAGCTAAAGTAAATGGAAGCCTTACTCCTCTGGAGGTTGTCCAGTCACCATCTCATTAGATGCAAAGATCTTGTGATAAAGAAAAACTTTTTTTTCTGCCCACATGATTACAGCCCAGTTGTGGTTTTTAATGTGTCATTGATTGTTTCATCCAGCTCCTTGTGCTCTACTGAAAGGGTCTGTCATGGCTCTGTTTGCTTCCTTAAACACGGTTTTTGAAAGCGCTCATGCTGTGTGAGCTCAAATCCCAGCATTAATGTACTGCTGGGTTCATTTCACAACACTCAAAAGCACTGAGTTTAAATCCCTCTCAATTCCATTTGAGGCACCAGAAGACTTTATCCTTCTCCACTAATGGTTCCAAGTTTACATCTAGATACTGGGGGTCAAGGACAGGAGAGGATTTAGAAATAACAGTGCATGACATTAGTCAATGCATTTGCCAAATTGGCAATTAGTTCCTGATGTGCGTGTAAAGCATTTTATTCCTGTCTCTTTGATGCTTGTTCCCATTGAGAAGGGAATAGAGTCCACAGAGGCCTTCAAACTTTTAAAGAAATATCTGCTGAAAATCATGCCTGATTTGTGACATGAGCTCCGCTGCAGGGAAGCATCCGGGATTATCCTGGTTCTTTCAGCCCCAGGAAAGAACACTGACATGGACAGATTTCCACTGGAGGAACGTAGTGGAAATCAAAAGGCAAGAAAGCGGTACTAAAAGCCCTGCAGGGACCCAGAATCAGATGTACTTACTATAAACGATAGTCAAATGGATCCTGCTGATGCCCAGTTATTTTCAGCACTCCTGTTTTTGCAGTTTTTGACCACCAGGTGGAAGCAAGAAATAACAGGGAAGGAACACTGATAGCAAACAGTATTCTATTACAGCAAGCTCGCCATAGTCTTGCAAGTCTTTATTTTGACCTGAAACCCAGTGTGAAAATTTCACTTCCTTTGACACCACTATGGATGATGATTAAAACCTGAAAAGATCCTTGTCCCTCTCAGGAAGATGTAGAATTCCCGTGCTTTAGGCTCAAGCATTCTGAACATATGTTTGTGTGTTTGCTGTGAACACAACATAAAAACTCTATCAGTCTCTTGAACTACTAGCTGAAGGAGTTGTTCAGTAGGGTGGACACAAGAGAGAGACTGATTCAAGAGTTTTAACTATGGGCATCTATTCTTCCATGGAATGACAAGTTCGAACTCCTTCTTGTATAGCTGGAGACACCTGAGAAAGTTACTTATTTCCTTGTTCCCTAATCTGGAAAATGGGAGGAATCCTATCATTTAAAAGTTTCCCCTATGTGCTACACACATCATAATTGCCAATTCTTATTACTGCCTGCCAGAGACCATTTTATACTTAAGGAAAAAGCGGTTTTCAAACAGGCCCACAAAGAGGTGTCTGCTAGCTTGGAGATGGGCCAATTCATCGCTAACCCTTTTTTTCCTTATGTTACCTGGGCTAGTGACCCTTTGTCTTATTTTGCTGTGTTGTTCTGAGAATTAAATGAAATTATTTAATTGTATTTGCCAAGTGCTTAACTTTTTTGACATAGGATTGACCTATAACATTGTGTTAGTTTTATAAGCGTACAACAAAGATTTGATGGGCATGTATATTGTGAAAATATTATCACAATTAGTTTGGCTACCATCTATCACCATACAAAGTACCTTTTAGTAGGTGCTCAACAAGAGTTAGTTCCCACTCTGTCTTATCTACATGCTACACAATAGGTATCCAGTAAGAGCAACTAATAGCAGGTTGTAATAGTGTTATCATTTTTAGTTTCAGCAAAAGCATGATATAGTGGGAATTTTTCAAGGCAAATCTGACCACTTCTAGTATTTCTGGTATCTAACATATGCCCCCTAACTTGCGTGTAATAACAAACATTAAATATTTGTTAAATGAAATCAGTCATCTAAAGTTAGAGAAATCTGGGTTCTGGTTCCAAATTATACCATCTAGTTTTTGCATAATTCTTATTCTGACTAGCAAGAAAGTGCATTTGAGTTATCATTCACCTTGTTTCTGATAATAAGTCCTGTCTAGTGAACACGATGTGTTAGACACTTTACATACATTATTTTACTATGAGTCACAACAACCCTATCAGATCAGGACAATGTTATCTTTCCTGCTTTATAGGTGAGAGCAGAGTATAGGATAGTGTGTACCTTTCCTAGAGTGTCCTAATCAGTAGGAGGTGATCCAGAGTACCAATACCTATTGGACTCCAAGGTACTCCTAGCAGTATTCCAAATTATCTTCCAACTACAATGGACAAATGGAGTGATTTAGTAATAAAACAATGAGTTGGACTAGGGACCAGCTAATAACACTTTTCCAAGTTCAATTCCAGATGATTATGTCCTTCTATCCAGACTTGCTTTTCAGAATCTGTGAGCTTAACGGCATCTTTCTGGAATGTAAAGTGTGTAGAGTCCCTACCCCCGGACTCCAGCAGCTCTCCCTCACTCTACTAATGAAACCACCAATGTCAGGGAATCCACTAACCTTGATCAGGCTCATTACTGTTGGACTAATGCAGGGCTGCAGAAACTCCTAGGGAGTTACTATCAACATCTTTATTAGCCCATCTCCCAAATAAGTCAATGAAATTCATTTAGATACATGGGCCCCTTTGATCTTCATTAATAATTTCTTCTGGTTCTTACAATTAGTTTTAGTTTTCTCACTAATTTATTTGAGAGCAATTATTAGTTTTTATTGAGGGAGACTGGATGATCTTAAAGTAGTTACAATTAGGGAAGACTGCAAATGAGTAAAAGCAAATAAAAAATTGTTTTAACTAAAACTCTGCTATGTTCTTTCCCAGTTCAAGAAAAAGGGACTTAGGGTTCCAAGTATCATGGAACTGGCTCAAACCAGAAGCTCCTGCCCCAACTTCATAGTGAATGCCTTATCCTGTCAATCTCTAGAAGATGTGGAACAGAGTGCATGAGGGGGCTCTCTGAGTTACAATTAAATTTTAAAGAAATAGGTTTAGTAAATTTATTCCATTTTAATTTTTCATCCACATATCAATTTTGTATTCATTTAACAAATATTTATTGAATACTAGGTACCAGGGGCTGAGAGAGTCAGAAATAAATAAGACATTGATACCTGCCTTCAAGGCATACAGTTTAGAGGAGGAAGCAAATGAATAATACAATGTGCGTATTATTTCAGCATCCCCTGGGGATCTGTGGGAATACTAGGAAAAAGGCCCCTTTCATTTGTTTGGAGAATTTAGGAACTGTTTAAGAGAAAGACACAAACTGGGTTTCAAAGATGACTAAGTGGACTTAATCACCCCTTTTAGGTGAGCAGGAGAGGAAGGACATTCTAGACAAGGGAACTTCACACATTGGAATAGGAAAGCAGGTTTGTTTGTTAATATACCAAGCAGGTCAGTTGTTCAGGAAAGCAAGACTGTTGACTGTGGTGGGTCCATTCCTGGAAACTGAACTGAAGGGTAAATGGAGACCTGGCTAGGAAGTGCTTTGTACTTATCCTAAGAATTTGGATTTTGACCAGTAAGAGAAAGAAGGCTTTGGATCACTTTTAGCAGAAAAGTGATATGGCAATGTTTAAATTTAAAAGCTATTGGAAAATTACATATGGAATGAAGTTGATGATAGTCAAGACCAAAAACAATTAAGCAACAGTCTAGATTCTAGAAGACAAATAGGAAATTGCAACAAAGAGCAGTGGCCATAGAGCAGGAATGAGAAAGGAATTATAAAAAGTATCTAGAAGGTAAAGTCAAAGGGAGACTATAGCTCATGGGATTTAAGTTATGAAGGAAAAACTTATCTCTAGTAGGTGAGAGAATCATAGCAACATTCACTGGCAGGGGCAATAAAAGGGGCAAGGAACAGAGTTGTGAGGAAAGTAATAGTATTTAGCCTGAATATTTTGAGGTTTATGATCTCCTTAGGCCCACCAAATAGAGATAAAAATAGTAACTGGAAATACAAGCCTATGATTTCAAGAGTCCAGTCTAGAAATACAAAATTGGAAGATGTCACCTGCTTCTAGTGGTTTTCAACTTCAGGCATGAATTCACTTGCCCAAGGGAGAATGTGTCGAGGAAAAATAGACAATGCTGCAACCCTCAATCCCCAAGTACTGAAGGATCAGGGATAGGGAGAGGGGTCTTTGGAAGCTGAGATGTACCAGTCAGAAAGACTGGAAAGACTAGGAAATAGTAGCCATCATCACACCATGGAAGTCATTTGACCATAAGCATGCTGGGAGACAGACCCAGCTCCATGTCTGTGAGTTCCTGGTGCTGAATACATACATGGTTGACCCTTAACCATTTAGAGACTTCAGGGCAGTGAAAAATGTCCAATGATGTATCCATAAATACCATATACATCAAAAAACATGATCATGCCTCAGCTCAAACTTGTGGGATTAGACAGAAGTTAAACATGTCCCCAGGACTGTGCCCGTTCCCTCTAACTTCAGGACCTGATCTCCCCTTCCAATGCAGAATCCATTTCCATAAGAATAGGCTTCAGAAGATGGGCTATTTTCTTAGCATTCATGGAAGGTTTTGATGCAGTTAGAAACGTGATAAACCACAAATGCGAGATGGAGTCAGGCTCAAATGCCACAGAACACCCTGGGTGAGAACACCAGATTTTAACATCCTGATGATGATGCCCAGACAGCATACTTGGCAAAATGCCAAAAGAACCAAGCTTAGACTTCTTGAGCCAAAGATGAATGAAGCTTGAAGCCAGGTAGCTACCTGAAGTAGAGAGAAGGAACTGTGAGGGCCTGAGTGTGTGTGTTTGGGGTGGGGATGAAGCGGGGGTCGAGGAGCTACAGATTTTTGTATTTTCAAAGTTTCTGCTTGAGATAATGAAATAGGGCTAACAACATTATCAACTATTTAAATATATAGTATCTCAAGAATGCATTGTGTTCAGGAAATTCCAGCAGTGTAGTTCGATAGACTGCACTAGGAGATAACCTCGGGGTGAGTGTAGCAAGACTCTAGTAACTAGAAAATGTTTTACCTTAAGCTGAGGCTCAGAAAGTTCCAGTGATGTTTTTTCAAGCCACCAACCACTCTGTAAACTAAGGTTATCATACTTGAATCAGCTCTGAAATGGGCTTCTTAGCTATGAAGAAGCATTATTTCACTGTGGGTAACAATAGTTCTGCCCCGATTTTTAGCTTCAATCCATTTAATCGGGAAATTTAAATGTGTGGCTTTTCAGGTTGCCTTTTGTGACTTCCTTTGCTTTTCCTACCTTGGAGTCCAGTTGAACACCAATGAGAACTTCAAAAAAGAAAACAGCAGCTAATGGAGAAAAATACTCCATATTTTTGGAAGGAGAAGAGAAATGAGCTACTTCCAGACCTATTATTTTTAGAAATATTTGAAGTCAGAGAAAGGGACTCTTCTTCAAAAGGTTCTGTGTAAATGCTTGTTTGGGGAGCATTCTTTCAGTCATCTCTAGCGTCTTAACTACTGGGAAAAATCAGTGAGAGAAAGACAAGGCCATTCAGCACCAAGTTTATCTGTGTGAGGAGATAGGGAGAAGGGAGATCACAAATAAGGCCCTGAGCTTTGGCTTTGCTGTATAGCAGCTACCTCATGGACCCTGACACATCAATATCTCAATTTATATAGCTACAAAATAATTGTTGGAGGAGAGACAGGCACGGTGTAGGCAACATGTGGAACCTTGAGGTTAATGTCGTTACTTTCTGGGCAACCCTTGCAGGTCATCTTTTACTGATAGAACTGATGAGCACTGGCACTTCCCTTGTCACGCTTCCATTTTCACATTCCGGAAAAACATACTAAGTATATGTCTGACACTACGTCTTGTGATTTTTCTATCCATTGATTTATTGAAGTCTCACAATAGGCTCACTTGAGGAAATGAGCCTGTGGGCAGTGTGTGGGAGTCGCTGGTGAGTGGTAGACATGCCCTTTTTGCAAGACCAAGGCACTCTGCCTCCTTCAGTGCCATACCAGAAACATCTGGAGACCATTAAAGCCAATAATAACACAACAGACTCCCCAGATTCGTGAAATCAGACTCTTGGGGGGGGGGGTGTAGCTAAGACTTTCTTCCTTTTTAAAATGCTCCCAGGTGACGCTCATGACTTGAGAACTACTTTGTTAGACCAAGCCACCCCTCCAAGCCCAAAAACTAAAGCCAAAAGAGAAGAAATAAGACTAGCCTTTACTGAACCTCTGCCATACCAAGTGCTCAGTCTTATCTAATACAATCAACTAACTGGAAATTTATTCCCATCTCACATATTTGGACACTTCTAAATTTACTTAACCAGAGAGGTTAAGTGATTTCCCCCATATCCTCAAACATGGCACAAAGGACATTTTGTGTTCATATTACTGCACCAACAACTAAGCGACATGCCTCTGGCCTATGCTGAAATCTCAAGTCAGGCATGTAAGAAGTGCAGCTTGGAGCAAGTTAAAATTTCAGTAGAGTGAAATAGCAAGTCATAGAAGGCTTTCAAGGGGAACAATGGGGCCAGAATAACAGAAGAGAGAGAAAAGCATTGTTCAGGAAATAGAGAGGCAGAAGGAAAATAGGTGAATTTAAGGAAATTACTTGTATTACACTTCACCATCCTAATTCTCACAACTCCTCAGAGAACCAAAATTATTCTCTGTCCGCTCGTGGGAAAACTCAGACCCAGAGAGGTTAAGCTGCTCTCTTAGTTGCACAGTTAGTAAGTGGCACTGTGTGCATTCAAAACTCTCCTAACCATATACCTTTGGCACTGCCGATCATTTTTCAAAGAAGGGGGGGAGCGGATAGGGCTTTTGGGTTTTGTTTCTTTTTTTTTTTTTCTTTTTTTTTTTGCTCCTAGGGCAGCACTTTACAGTCATTACCTCAAGGAATCAATGAATTCAGTGAATCATATCGTCTTTGTGAGACAAATATAAACTCTAACTTAAGTCTGGAAAGCAGGTTGTTCTTGGTTAAAATATGTAGCCTAAGGCTGGGGAACCCCAAGCCAGGGCTCAAGCCCTAGGTTCCTTGTTCAAATCCTAATTGACTCCTTCAGACTGGTGTTCTGGACTTAGAAATACCATCAAAATACTAAAGGCCAAAACAAAGACCAGCACATAAGGTTAAAAGAAGGGAAAAACAAGGTGGAAAAAATTGTAGTGGACTTCATTGTGTTGACTAGAAATTAAAATGGCACTGAATTAAAATGGCACTGAATGGCACGTTTTAACTTGGTTTGAGTAAAGAACCATAAGTAGACAGCAGAAAGTGGTTTAGAAATAAACATCCTAAACAAATGCCAGATATTCTTATTTTTGCTGGTTATTTGAATTTAGGCCCAATCATCTGAGCCAAGAGTAAATAACCTGCATATACAAGCACTTCTCTCAGTGCCCACCTGGGACTATAAACCACAGCAGAACGATCACATTTGATTGCCTCTGACCTTGAAAACAGCTTAAATCACTTTCTTTGATAACTCCTTTGACTTTACATCCCTTAGCGCTGTAAATTCCATTTTTCATTGAAGTTACTTTTGAAGTTATAAAATTACATGCTTTTTATTAAACAGATTTAAGAAAATATGCATAGAAGTGAAAAGGGTAAAGCCCTCTACTTTCTGCTCTCACTATCTGGCAGGTAGTTTTCTAGTCCTTCTTTATTCATCTACAGACACATAAGTCAGTATTGTTAAAATCATTTGGAGGGAAGCTGTGATTAGATTCTTTGTTGGAAAGACCATCTATTCCATTCCTACAGGAGCTGGGAGATCTTTTAAAACTGAAACAATTACATTTCCAGACCAAGAATAGTATCAGGTAGAAACATTTTAAACAAGAATTGAAATACTCTTTTCTCAATCTGAAGTGGGAAATAATTTGATACAGAGCACCAGCCTTTTGCTCGAGCAAGCATTCAGCTAGCATTTCATGAATGAATGAGAGAAGTTGTCCCCTATTATAGAGGGTTTATTTTGGGTTAAACAGTGTTAATAGCAGGAATAAGAGAAACACATGTGTATGTAAATGTTATCAACGTCAGAGCGCTCCAAAGAAAATTACAAATTTTATTATCATCCATTTTAGATTACTGATGCCAGAATTTGCTTCCACTCTTACCACAAGTGATATATAACCCCGTTAGTTTTGACCACTTTTGAGACTCTGGGACGGCGCCCTCGTTTGTCATGTGACTTTTCATGCGTGTGTGTGCTTTGTTCTCCCAAATGAATTGTAAGCTCTGCCAGGGCGGGGAAGTTTCTTTTGATTTCTTTTGTATTCTCCCCAGTGCTCCGTACATGCTCTGCACACAGATGTTAAATAAATGTTTGTTGACTTTACTGAATATTGTGACTATATTAGTTCCCTACGGCTGTCATAACAAAGTACCACAAACTGGGTGGCTTAAAGCACGGAAATTTATTGTCTCATTGTTCTGGTGGCTAGATCTGAAATTGAGGTGCTGGTAGGATGGTTTCTTCCCGAGGGGTCTGTGCCAGGCCTCTCTCCTTGGTCTGTGGACAGCCGCCTTCCTCTCACATCTCTTCAAGCTTCTTCCCCTGAGTGTCACTCTCTCTGTATCCAAACCTTCCCAATCTAATGAGGATGCTAGTCATGTTGGATCAGGCTTGCCCTAAGGACCTGATCTGAACCGTCATCTGCAATGGCTCTATAAGCCACATAAACTCAGATTCTGAAGTACTCGGGATTTGAAGTCCAATATATTAGCTTATTGGGGGGACTCAGTTTAACCTATAATAGTCACCTTCCAGAAAATCATAAAAAATCAGAGAGCTTTGAAATCTAGTTTGCTCACCTGACACCTTAATCTTGGTTACCCCAAACCAAGAAAACATTTAGAATTTTACTAATACTTTTGACCACAAGATTTTTTTTTTTGACATTTCTGCACATGCCTTCCAGAATGGTTTCCATTGCCAAAGCCTCAAAGCCTTCAGGATGTCTGGAACAGGTAAGTCCCCCGCTTTGCAAAGCTTATCTTTCAGCAAGGATGGAGGGTCACTCCCCTCGACTGCTTTCCAGTGCACATTCAACCCCTGAAGATGCCTCTGAGCGTGCCAACCACCTGTGAATCTGTTAGTTTTTCCTCTATGAACCATTTTACTTTCAGTGATTTTGGTCATTAAAATTGTTTTGTGTCCCCTCAACCATGCCCGAGGCCCTGAGAACGAAGGAGTGTTGGCCTGCAAGAAAACCTAGTGGGTTTATTATTCTCTGACACAGAGAAACCAAATAACATCATTGAGTGGCTATTGGAGGGGGGGGCCACTTGATTCATGGAGGTCATGCTTTCCCAGGCCCTCTCTACGCAGTCTCTTCTCAGACCAGGGCAGACTTTTATTACCAGCTTTCAACAAATCCCTAGTTTCTTTTGCAAAGTAAAACAGATAATAGAGACATTCCGGGAATAGTTAGCTAACTAAGCAGTGCCAGGCAACCTCAGGGCTAAGAAGAACTCAGTGTTTTCGGACAATGACCAATTACAATAACCAGTATTATTTGATCTGAGAGTAATTAGCTGAGGCTCTGTTCTTTTTGCTTCAGTGAGGAGGCAAAAAAGGGCAGTGAGGAAAACATCAGAGACAGGGGAAACGAGCTCAAATGTCAAAGAAAAACACACTCTCGCAGGTGGGGAGAAGGGAAAGCGCTTCACCGGCCAAGATCCTCACTGAACGTTTGATCCTTGTTCTTCCCTGAAAATGTGGTAGAGTTTAACCTAACCAAATTTTGTTTGATTTCCCCGCACTACTGTTCCTATGCTTTACAAAGCCTCCCTTCCCTGTCGACTCCATCCCAGAGTACAAAGAGTAAAATAGGTCGGCACATAAAGCTATGGACTACCAAAGAATCTTTCACTGGGAGGGATGGGTCTCCCCAGGATATCCTCACACTCCACTCTTATTTTCAAACACACTGTATCACCTGAAACTCCCCGTTGTTTTGGAGACAGGTTCCAGGGCACTGCTATTTATCGTTTTATTCAAGATGTGCACTCTGCCTCGCTGCCATAGTCTGGCTCTTCTAGCTAGAGATGCTTGGATTTTAGGGCTGCCCTGTGGCTTTCTTTCATTCCACTCCTGACTTCCACCATAAATGGCAGCTCCGAGCCTGCAGATCACCTCTGTGCTGCTGCTGCTGCCATTTGTCGCATGGCAGAAGGAAGTGCCACCAACCTCTTGTTGCTGCCCCACCCTCCCTTCCTCTTAGCGGAGCAGGGTTTGCATTTGCCAAAGATCTCTTTGGCTTTTCTTTTCTTTATTTTGAGACTAGGTCTAGCTATATTGCCCGGGGTAGTTCTGATCCCACGGACTCAAACAATCCCCGGTCTCAGTCTCCAGGTAGCTGGGATTACAGGTGCCCCCACGGTGCCTGGTTGTTTTTTTGAGACCGGGTCTTGCTGTGTTGCCCAGGGTAGTCTCGAACCCGTGAACTCAAGTGATTCCAGGCCTCTTGCCTCCCAGCGCTTGGACTACAGGCATGTACCACCACCCCTGGGCTCTCTTTGACTTTTCTGACCACACAGAATACCCACCCCCTCTACCCATGGCTTTGCTCCTGGCAACACCATGACTTGGACTACTAGCTTTTGCTCAGCTCCTCAAAGCAAGGAATCATGTCTAGGAGAGTTCAGTCTAATAGCTGCTTGACACATGTGACCGTTTAAGTTTAAACTAATCAAGATTAAATGTAAAATATCGTTGCCTTGTTGCACTAGTTGCATTTCAAAGATTCAGCAGCCACGTGGCAATAGTGGCTACCATGTCGGACAGCTCACAAAGGGAATGTTTCCCATGGAAAGTTCTATTGGGTAACACTGGCTTAGATAATCACATATGCAATCTCCTGGTTCTGGGGAGGCCTTGATCCTTGAAAGAGGAGAGATGTTAGGTGGAATGTTGCTATGTGTCTAGCTGCAGATATTATTCCCGTTCCATTCCTGTCTCAAAGAAGAGAAAACTGAGGCGCAAAGAAGTTGAGTAACTTGACCAAGATCATCAAGCTAAGTAAGTGGTGGAGCTTACCAGACTTTGTATACAGGTCTCCGTGGCTTTGTCAATTGAATTGGGTTGCTAATTTTTCTACATGGTTTCTGCAGAGGTGCAGTGGGCTATGTACATGCTGTTACTGCATCAGGGCCTTGACTTGGGTTTGCTGGTGACCCTATTTCTGTGGGCTCAGTAAGTACATACTCGCTTTTTAAATTGGTGGGGAAATTATAGGACAACGTCTCTTATAGTTTCATCCTAGTGTTGGATGCATTTCTTTATCAGGTGTGTCTGCTGTACCACATCCTAAGATGACAGCATTTTAAAAAGTACTCATTCTCTAGAACAACAAAGAAAAACTCTTTTTAATAAAAAAATGATACTTGAATCAAATCCATATCGTACCAATATTATCTAAGAAAACCCTGGAAGAGAAGTCACATTCCCTTCAGGACCTACTCTTCTTTTTTTTTTTTTTTTTTCATTTACCATAAAAATGGCTTGTTCTGTGTGTCCCTACAACCTGCTCCCAGACGGCTCCATCAGCCTTTCTTTATGTATAGCAAACGGACAGGGGGACTAGGAAGAAGGCAGGTAGGCAAGCCTGCCCTTAGCCCCCACAAACCTCAGGCTCTTGTTCTCTCTCACCCAACTGTAGTCATCTTAGTGGCAGCCATGTTGGTGCCGCCACTGCCACCACCTTTACCCCTGCTCTAGGCTCAGGTGTTCACACTTACACATGCACATATCCATGCTCTTTGGGCCCAGGTGTATGTGCCCTACACCCACACTCCCAAGCACCTTCTGCATCAACATGATCAAGGCCACAGGTGGTAACAGCAGGTTAGCGGCGTACACAAGCCTGATTTACTCTAACCTTACTTCCCTGGCCACTGACATGAACACGGTGTAAATAATAACAGTCAGTGTGCATGCTTGCTAACAAGTTCAAAACAGCTCTTCTACCCTTCCTTATCCAGTCAGATTGCAACTCCTAAGCTGCTCCTACAGAGTAATTCTAGAATAATTCTATTGTTATGGACCAGTGGGTGGAAGTGTACAGAGAGAACTAATCACCAATGGGGGTGGGGTGAATAGATACACTGTTTCCCCCTATAGAAGTGTGTAGCACCCATAGAAGTGTGTAGAGTTGGTTCAGACCCCAATTTTAGCACACCACACACACACACACACACACACACACACACACACCCTCTATAACAAGAGTGGATAAGCTAAAAATTTTTAGATTTCCCTGAATCTCTTTTCAGTTTTCCCAGTCTAACCTGCCATTTCATTGACCCTGAAAACCTGCCAGGGTAGGGTACCCGGGATGAAGAGAGTACGCTCCCACCAGCCCTCCAGGCCACAGATGGCTGGACAAGCCTCCACCCCAGCTTCCCTTTTCTCCTAACTGGTCTGGAAATTTGCAAGGACAAGGAATTTGCAAATTCTCTCTCTTATATGTCTGTAAAGTAATTACTTTTGAGTTTGAGGGTAAAGTTATCTGTAGAAACACTTTTATGTCCTGGGAATCAAATACCTGGAAGTTTCTTATGTAAATCTCAGGCAAAATTAGGCAAATCACAACCCTGCATCAGGACTTCCGGTTTTACTGGATCGTGGCATCTGGAAAGGGCAAGGAGCATTCTTCTTTGTTGCTTCTGGTTGGCACATGTATTCCACATTAAGTAAACCATCTAGTAGTTCTTAATTGGCAATTTGCATGGCCATGCAAGTTAATTCTAAATGTCATACAGCATCCGTCTGTGATTAATTGCCCCTGGGACCTGCCCAGCTGTCCCTCTGATGGCTTTTCCACCAGTAAACCCATCTATATGTTCTAGAGATAGGTATAGTTGAACCATCACAGCTCCATTTTAGCAAAGATGTTCCAACACTGTAAGTAGTAGGGAACATAAAGATCCACAAGACAGCCAGGCACGGTGACTCGTGCCTGTAAGTTTCAGCCTATGAAGCAGCTGGGATCAGGGATCACGGTCCGAGTCCCACTCAGGGCAACACAGCGAGACCTAGTCCCAAAAAATAGCTGGGCATGGTGGCACGTGCCTGTAATCCCAGCTACCTGGGAAGCTGAGGCTGGGGATTGCTTGAGTCTGTGATACCCTGGGCAATGTGAGCCTGCAGTTCCATGGGCAAAAATAGTGAGAACTAGTCTCAAAAAGAAAAAAAAAGATCCACAAGACAACTCCTCACTTTCAGATCTGGCCCCTGTCCCCTTTGTCACAGGTCAGCCAGTGACTTTTCTTCCCTTCTCCTTAGGGTCTGCATGAGCACTACAGCTCTCTGTGCAACCCCTCCCCCTCACCTTCCTCAGTGCCTCAACTCTCAGCTTAAATGTCTCTTCTTCAGGAAAACCTAAATAAGAAAACCTGAGCACCTCCTCCCAATCTAAGTCAGGACCCTTTCCTTCAGTGGTATTTATTTGTATAATTTGACAAGTGTATAACTCCTTCAGTAATGAAGCTGCTAGAAGAAAATCTTACTGCTATCCCAAAGCCACTCACCTACTGGCTCATAAGAGTTGCTCAATTAATTAATTTGCTCATCTCCAAATTTATAAGTCAATCTAAGGTCAATTTGAAGGTTTGCCCTTTCCATAATTTAGGGTATAGTTTTCCCCTACTATCCAAAAATAGGACCTTATTACCTTTAATTCAAATGGAAAATTTATTGAGCATTTCCAGACCCAAAAATAACACTTGCCAAATTGTATAGATAATAGTCTTGGAAGCTGAGTTGCAAAAACACTGTAAATAAGGGTATTTTCTACCCTAGCTTCCCTCCCACCCCCAACCACCTCTCTCCTTGCTCCCTGTCTAGGAGTTTGTGTTTGCAGAATCAAAATTGGAGCCCAGAGCTTAGAGGGCATTTCCAATCTGGCTTTTCTGCTTAGTGGGGACTACTTCATCTCTCAAAAAGAATCCTTAATTATATAGTTCTGCTGCCATAATTGCGATTCTGCATTCTTTATATATACATGGTGCTCAGAGATTCCACAGAGGGCAGAGGGAATGATAGGATGCTGAGATTTTGCCTTTATCTTAGTAACACAACAGGTAAGAGTATCAGTTTGGGGGTTATTTTTCCAATTGCCCTCAACTTTAGTAGACCCAAGAACTTTCTGTTTGAAACACTCTTCTAACTAGCTCCCTTTCTTTACTTTCTTCCCTCTTTATCTTTCAGAAGGGACATCTTTGCTAATGCCTTGTCTCTCCTACTTGTCCAGGTTGGGCAGAGTTCCTGAAGCTGAAGACCTGGCCTCTCAAATGCTGAAAGGTTTTCCTAGAGATCGTGTCTCCGCCCAGGAAGCACTGGTTCATGGCTATTTCAGTGACCTACCATCCCAGCTGCACCAGCTTCCTCATGGTGAGGGTTTTTTTTTGTTTTGTTTTGTTTTGTTTTTGTGTGTGTGTACATATATGTAAGCTTTGGGATCTAAGTGTTTTCTCTGAGCACTGGAAAAATCATAGAATCTGCAACTTAAGTGAGCTTAGTGAGGATTTTGCCTGGGAGACCCAAGATGGAACCCAATCTTGCTTGCGTTGGCATGAGATTCCCTGTGACTCAGGAACACTGGTGGATGGAGATAACACAGCCCTTCTTGCAATGATCCAATAGTTCCCATAGACACATTTGTACTTTGAAATCAGATGAGATGAGTTACTTCTGGGTTGTTTGCTTTAACTTGCATCTGCCAGGAGAAGCAAAACCAAAGTCCCGAACAACCGCCTTCTCTCTTCCCATAGGGAGTAAGATGATAGGTACATGGATATGTCATGAGAGAAAGCTGGGCCTTTCTTGACCGGTAATCTGAGACAGCCAAAGGAAGCACTGGGGTGGGGCAATGGGAAGAAGGGAGTGTCTTCTTGGGCAGGAAGCTGAAGGGAAACACAAGTTACCCCAAAATCAACTTTGTGCCTGGCCTCAAGTTATCTCCCAAATCTGAAATCTGCTGAGGGATCACATGACTGAGCTCGCCTCATGTTTCTCAAAATGTGGCCGGGAAGAGGTCCGTGAAGGATGTGGGCAGTGCGGTCATGGCC